>JANJGN010000696.1:35000-315012 GCA_026770705.1 Isurus oxyrinchus | reverse complement strand
GGTCAGCACTGGGGTCAACCCTCACTCGCTCAGGAGATGTGGACAGCGGGGGGATGGGGGAGCGGGGGGAGGGGAGCGGGGGAAGGGGAGCGGGGGGAAGGGGAGCGGGGGAAGGGAAGGGGAGCGGGGGGAGGGGAGCGGGGGGAGGGGAGCGGGGGGAGGGGAGCGGGGGGGAGGGGAGCGGGGGGAGGGGAGCGGGGGGAGGGGGAGCGGGGGGAGGGGAGGGGGGGAGGGAAGGGAAGGGGGAGGGGAAGGGGAGCGGGGGAAGGGGAGCGGGGGGAGGGAAGGGAAGGGGAGGGAAGGGGAGCGGGGGGAGGGGAGCGGGGGGAGGGGAGCGGGGGGAGGGGAGGGGAAGGGGAGCGGGGGGAGGGGAGCGGGGGGAGGGGAGCGGGGGGAGGGGAGCGGGGGGAGGGGAGCGGGGGGAGGGGAGCGGGGGGAGGGGAGCGGGGGGAGGGGAGCGGGGGGAGGGGAGCGGGGGGAGGGGAGCGGGGGGAGGGGAGCGGGGGGAGGGGAGCGGGGGGAGGGGAGCGGGGGAGGGGGAGCGGGAGGAGGGGGAGCGGGGGGAGGGGAGCGGGGGGAGGGGAGCGGGGGAAGGGGAGCGGGGGAAGGGGAGCGGGGGGAAGGGGAGCGGGGGAAGGGGAGCGGGGGAAGGGGAGCGGGGGAAGGGGAGCGGGGGAAGGGGAGCGGGGGATGGGGAGCGGGGGGAAGGGGAGCGGGGGATGGGGAGCGGGGGAAGGGGAGCGGGGGAAGGGGAGCGGGGGAAGGGAAGGGGAAGGGGAGCGGGGGAAGGGGAGCGGGGGAAGGGGAGGGGAGCGGGGGATGGGGAGGGGGTGAGCGGGGGAAGGGGAGCGGGGGAAGGGGAGCGGGGGGAAGGGGAGCGGGGGAAGGGGAGCGGGGGAAGGGGAGCGGGGGAAGGGGGAGCGGGGGAAGGGGAGCGGGGGAAGGGGAGCGGGGGAAGGGGAGCGGGGGAAGGGGAGCGGGGGAAGGGGAGCGGGGGAAGGGGGAGCGGGGGAAGGGGAGGGGAGCGGGGGGAAGGGGAGGGAAGGGGAGCGGGGGAAGGGGAGGGGGAAGGGGAGCGGGGGAAGGGGAGCGGGGAAGGGGAGCGGGGGAAGGGAAGGGAAGGGGGAGCGGGGGAAGGGGAGGGGAGCGGGGGAAGGGGAGGGAAGGGGAGCGGGGGAAGGGGAGGGAAGGGGAGCGGGGGGAAGGGGAAGGGGAGCGGGGGGAAGGGGGAGCGGGGGAAGGGAAGGGGAGCGGGGGAAGGGAAGGGGAGCGGGGGAAGGGGGAGGGAAGGGGAGGCGGGGGAAGGGAAGGGAAGGGGAGGGGGTGGTGGGGGTGGAGGTGTGGGAAGAGGATGTGGGGAGGGGGTGAGGGGATGGGGTGAGACCATAAGACGTAGGAGCAGAAATTAGGCCATTCGGCCCATCGAGTCTGCTCCCCCATTCAATCATGGCCGATAAGTTTCTCAACCCCACTCTCCCCGTAACCTTTGACCCCCTTACCAATCAAGAACCTATCCATCTCGGTCTTAAATACACTCAATGACCCGGCCTCCACAGCCTTCTGTGGCAATGAATTCCATCGATTCACCACTCTCTGGCTAAAGAAGTTTCTCCTCATCTCTGTTCTAAAAGGTCTTCCCTTTACTCTGAGGCTGTGCCCTCGGGTCCTAGTCTCTCCTACTAATGGAAACATCTTCCCCACGTCCACTCTATCCAGGCCTTTCAGTATTCTGTAAGTTTCAATCAGATCCCCCCTCATCCTTCTAAACTCCATTGAGTATAGACCCAGGTCCTCAAACGTTCCTCATATGTTGAGCCTTCCATTCCTGGGATTGTTCTGTGGGGGGTGGGGGAGGGGGTATTGATAGGATGTGAGGGATGAGGGGAACTTGTTTTCACAAGTCGCAAAGTGGTTTTCTCCTGGGGTAAATACTAGTGCGTTCAGTGAGCTGCCGCTGGGACTGGGGGCAGCTCCCAATGGGGTGGAGGAGGCTGGGCCCAAAACCGGCAGGGTCAGGGTGTTCATCTGCTAACTCCCTCGGACAGGGAAAGCCTCTCTGTCCTCACTCCTCCGGCAGGGACTTCCCTCGTCTCTGTCTGCT
The DNA here is from genome assembly GCA_026770705.1 of Isurus oxyrinchus. Lineage (NCBI taxonomy): Eukaryota > Metazoa > Chordata > Chondrichthyes > Lamniformes > Lamnidae > Isurus > Isurus oxyrinchus. The sequence goes on along the minus strand of JANJGN010000696.1, from coordinate 312,911 downwards.
GCAGACAGACGGATGGGCATCGACCACTGTGATCAGCCAAGTACTCGGTTACCAGTTCATCACAGGCCACAGCGAGGGTGGGGCAGAGGGAACTCCACGGACCCCGGCCTGGATTTGAACTCCATGGACCCCGGCCTGGATTTGAACTCCACGGACCCGGATTTGAACTCCACGGACCCCTAGCTCCTGGCCTTGAACAAAAGCACCAAGCTGAACTAAAGAGATTAGACAAGGAAAGTTTTATAATACAACCAAAAGAATATAAAGACACTCTCTAGAGGTGCAAAAAAAGGAGTTTGAATAAAAACTTGCAAGGGTTATCAGAACTGCAAACCTTTTTTATAAATATACGAAGCGAAAGAGGGCGTCTCTGGCCTGTTACAGGTAGATTCAGGTAAGGCTACGTGAGTAAGAAAGTGGCTATGGTTCCACTGGAGGGGAGCTGGGAACCCTGGTGCATTTAATCCGAGCGAGAAAACGAAGGTGGTGAAAATAACAGGGCTTAAAGTAAGCCTAGGAGAGGTGAACGAAATGGACAGAGGGGTCGGCTAGAATCTTCAAGGCCCTCAGTGGGTTTGGAGAATGACGTGCTTGGGTTCGGAAGGAGGCAGGAAGCAGTGGAGGGCCTGACAGGTTTGTGGGAAACGCCTGAGACCACCCGCCAAGATGGAGCGGCTGGTTATTTGGACAGGTTTCAGGTTAGTGACCCCCGGCAGCACTGATATTGCGAACTGCACTAGTCACGTTCTGACCGACCTGATTTGGGGAGGTGGATAATTGTGTACCTGGAAATTCGATAAGGCTCCCCCACCCCACCCACCGAGCCTCCAAAACACATGGTTATTAACCGAAAGGAGGGCACCAGGAATTGCTGGGCCTGTGATGTGGTGACAGGGGAGGTCAAAGCAGCGAAGGACGGGTTGGTGGGTCGTGAGGATGTGTAGCGCCCTCTGAGAGACCTGGACACCTTCCGACCCGGGCCGGAGCCGGATTCTTGGACGTCGCACAGTCAGGTGGGAGGGAGCACTCTGTTGCGTGGGATAAGCGCACAGGGATGAATGGGACAACGTGCGAAGGGGTTGGGTGGGGGTGGGGCAACACATCGAGATGGCTGGACAGAGGCTGAGACTCAATGTCTAATGATATCAGCACAAACTAGTAATGAGACAGACTGACCGAGGGATCCCAGAGCTTGCATAATTACAGTCAGAGAACACTGTACAAACACTGACAAGTCTAATGTCCTCCTATAGCAGGAACACTGAGAGTAAATACATGGTACACCACAATACTGAGCTCGAGTCACTAACGGCCACTAGCACAAACACAAGGAGCTGCATGAAGACGGAGGCCATTATAACCACTTCCTTTAGCACCGCCAGAGACTGCAAATCAGGATCGTCTTGGCGGACACAGGTTCCCACATCACTCCCAGTTTCCTTCACGTCAGTACAGGCCGGGCCCTGCGTTCTCTCACCCCAGCGAGCGTCCAGGGGCACCAACGGGGCCTCGCCGGGTCCTTGCGCTCGGTCCACACCGGCCCCCCTCTCGCCGACCGGAGCATCTCCTTCACGGGCCCCCCAGCAGCTCCCGGTAACGCCGTCCGCTGGGCGTCCCCTCCGGCCCGACTCCTCTGTCTCCAGGAGGCCCGGCTTCGGGGCGGGGGCGTCAGAGGCACTGGCCCAGAGGTCGGCCAGCCCCTGGGGGCCGCTGGCTCCGTGAGGGAGGACCGGAGCGAGCTCCTGCCCCTCCTCGGGTGTGATTTGCCACCAGCTGGGCCCAGCCTCAGGCTGTGGCGTTTGGTCGTGTCCAATCTGCCTGTCAGGCTCCTCGTGGTAAGTCCCCACAGCGTGGAGGCTGACTGCAAGATATAGCCGCGCACTTCCCTCCGATCGAGAACCACCGGCTGCCACTTCAACTGGAGCAGGGGCCTGTTGTACCGGTACCCCCTCCCCTTCCCAGGGGGCCTGTTGTACCGGTGCCCCCTCCCCTTCCCAGGGGGCCTGTTGTACCGGTGCCCCCTCCCCTTCCCAGGGGGCCTGTTGTACCGGTGCCCCCTCCCCTTCCCAGGGGGCCTGTTGTACCGGTGCCCCCTCCCCTTCCCAGGGGGCCTGTTGTACCGGTGCCCCCTCCCCTTCCCAGGGGGCCTGTTGTACCGGTGCCCCCTCCCCTTCCCAGGGGGCCTGTTGTACCGGTGCCCCCTCCCCTTCCCAGGGGGCCTGTTGTACCGGTGCCCCCTCCCCTTCCCAGGGGGCCTGTTGTACCGGTGCCCCCTCTCCTTCCCAGGGGGCCTGTTGTACCGGTGCCCCCTCCCAGTCTACAGTTCCTATTTCGCGCAAGGCCGGATTCAGGTTGCCGGGCCATGGTTCACTTCCTGCAGCTTGAGAGTTGACTTCCTGCCAGCCGGTTCCCTGAGCAGAATTTTCATCGCCGATTGGCTCCGGCTTCTGCAAGGCCCTGGAATTTGCCTCCCTCTCTGGAATGCCTTTTGCTTGTAAGGAAGGCTCTCCGGCCTTGTCCAGATGGGACTCGATTGGGAGAGACGTCTCTTCTGCCAAACGCAACACCTTGGCCTCGATACCCCTCTGGGCTCTGCTACCCTGTAGACTCAAGGGCCCCTCGATTTCTCCTTGAACTTCCAGGGAATCTCTGTATTCGTCTTCCTTTTCTACCTGTGAACCGGGTGAAGCGGTGTTCACGGGTCCCTCTTGCTGGAAGGCGTCCGAACGCAGGCCCTGATAGCAGCTCTCGGCCTCCTGTCTGGTGACCCTCTGGTCTGTACCGGCCTCCTGGGCCTCTTCGATGGGGATAAATTGGTTCCGTTGAGCGTGATTCTCCAGAGCGGCCTGCGGCTGGTCTGGAAGGCCGGAGCTGATGCCCTCAGGATGGGCCTGGGTCAAAGAGTTCATCACTTGCACTTTGGGAACCTGCGGAGAAAGACAGGAGAGTATTAGCGTGCGGCAGCAGGGAGGACAGAGCCTCACCTGGGTAAGGCCACCCGGTCCGTCCGCTGCCCTCAGTGCCCTCACGCACCTCATCGACTCACCTGCTCCCTGGACTGGGCAGAGTGCTTCAGGCCGGGGTTCCAAGAGGTCCCCCCCTCCACACCGACAGATAGTCTGACACAGCACTGGGGGAGGCCATTCAGCCCACCATGCTGGTGCTGGCTCTTTGGCAGAGCTCACCAATTAACTCCACTCCCTCCCCCCCCTCCCCCGCCTTGCTTTTTCCATCATAGCCCCTGAAAACGTTTCCTCTTCAAGCGTTTTTCCAATTCCCCTTTTTGGAAAGTTCCTGTTGAATCTCCTCCCACTGCCAATTTCAGGAGTTTCCTTTCTCTGCCTCGCTTTAACCTCGGTATCTTTAGTGATCCTGGGATCTCGAGCCATGGCTGCCCTTCCTTTGTACCCCCCCCACCTCTGTGCAAATGTGTACACTCCACAGTCAAATCATCTCCTCTTTGAAGTCCTCTGATCGTTCACTCACTGTTTTACCCATCACTCGGACTCCTGCCTAGAGCTACTGAATTAGTCGTCCACCAGTTACCTCCACTCAAATCTCCTACTCTAAACCCGACGATATTATGATCACTCTTCCCCAAAATGGTCTACCAATGAAACAGGATCCACTTGCCTGACTTCATTCACCAGGGCTCGATCCAGCAATGCTGCCCTCCTTGTTGGACTGTGGTTACACTGGCGAAGATAGGTTGCTTGTACATGTTGGAGGGTTCCCTGGCTCTCTGTGCCCTTGACTCTGCTCTGACCCCAGCGTACCTTCGGAGAATTGAGATCCCCCCAATATCAACGGTCTGTAGCTATTGCATCTTTCTGTAATCTGTCTGCAAATTTGCTCTTAAGATGATAGGATATCTTCCTGCAGTTATACAGGGCCTTGGTGAGACCACTCCTCGAGTACCGTGTGCAGGTTCGGTCTCCTTACCTAAGGAAGGATATACTTACCATAGAGGGAGCGCAGTGAAGGGTCACTAGCTGATACTGGGGGTGGCAGGACTGTTGTATGAGGAGAGATTGGTGCAACTGGGCCTGTATTCACTAGAGTTTAGAAGAATGAGAGGGGATCTGATTGAAACGTACAAAATCCTAACAGGGCTGTAGAGAGATCAGATGCAGGGAGGATGTTTTCCCTGGCTGGGGAGTGTAGAACCTGAGGCCACAGTCTCAGGATATGGGGCAGGCCATTTAGGACTGAGATGAGGAAACATTTCTTCACTCAGAGGGTGGTCAACCTGCGGAATTCTCTACCACAGAAGCAGTGGAGGCCGGGACACTGAGGAGATTCCAGAAAGAAATTGATAACGTTTCGGATATTAGGGCCATCGAGGGGTATGGGGGGTGGGGGGTGGGGAAGCGGGAGATAGAGGATCAGATGGAATGGTGCAGCGGGCTTGAAGGGCTGAATGTCCTGCTCCTGCTCCCAGTTTCTCTGCCTCTATGGTTGGATGGTTCTGGGAGCAGCAGCTCTCACTGAGGCTCGCTCATTCGGCCAGGTTGTAACTAGGTGGGTGGAAGGCTAATACTGAGGGAATCTTACAGGCAGGGCTTTTAAACGCATTACAGAGAAGGGTCCTCAGATTAATTCAGGAGAACAAGGATTTGGGAATGTGCCTCTCTGGCCCCAGAACGAGACAACAGCTGCTGCTTTTCAAAAAGCCCGCCCCAGCTTGTACGAGGCTGTGTCTGCCTCACGAACCCGTCCAACTCCCTACTGAGGGTTTGCACTGAATCTTCACTCACCGCACAAGGAAAATAATCCTCCTGATATCTAACCGAGCTCGACACTCTCAGACCCTGTACACACGTCCTCTTGTCTCAACCTCATCCCAATAATCTGGCTGGTCCCTGCATCATTTTAAACACTTCCGTAAATCTCCCCAAAGTCGACATTTCCCGAGAGTATGAATTCTCAGCTCTCGGAGCCCATTGTGATAGCTGAGGGGGTTTAGACTAGGAGTTGATCTTTGATCTTCCTTCAAACCTTTTCCAGAGCATCTCTATCCCCTACTGTCTGAACGGAGGGGAACTGGACATGGTATTGGAGAGATGTGGTCTAAGCGAGGTGTTGTAAATGGAGATTATCTTTAATATTGAGGAGGCCCAGCTCTACATCCCAATGACCCTCATCTTGTGGGCCAGGCTGTGAATCTTTGCTGAGGTGGCTGACTCAGTCTGAAATGGTTCGGTGAGGTATTCGGTTGTACGTTGTGACCCACAGCCTCTTGAGGCAGGCGGCCTGTCCTATTCCAAGGGCTAACAGGAAGGAGGAATAAATGTCTCCTCCTGGTCACCAAGGACAAATAATAAAAAGGAAAAGTAAAAGATGGGAATGAACTTGTCTCCCGAGGGAAGAAAGTCTCTCAGTACAAACGCTAGATGTAAAATTCACCTCTGGCCTCAACTCTTACCTGTTCAACCGAACCATCGGAGAAGGAGCTGGTGTCTGTGTCCTCGGTCCTATCTGAGGATACAGAAAAATATCGAGTGAGAACATTGTACGTGTCCCCCGTAGCCGTCTGCTACAGCATGAGGCAGGACTGGCGCGTTGCTGTGGGATACGCCTTGATCAGGCCTCCAAGGGTGTGTACACTGACACACTGGGCTGCCTCGGGTGTGGATCACAGTGTGAATACAGGCGGCCTGGCTGACACTCCAACCTCCCCCCACCCCCAACCCCCGCCCCCCCCACCACCCCCACCCCCCACCCCTTCACTCCGATCAACAGTCAACGAAGTCCTTACCTTGTCTGTCCCATTCCGCTTTCTCCGCGTCCTCGTTCCGCTCACGGAACCTACATCAAACAGAGATGGTGAACAGGAGGTGGGCAGATCCCTGTCAATCCCACAGCCCAACGCTTCTAACAGCCACTACCCACTCGGCAGCTACCCTGCAGTGGCAGAGCACGTGCGTTCCAGTTTATATAGCCCAGTCACAACCACACACAACTCACTCGACAATCGTCAGGCCAGGGAATCAACCCCGGTTCAGTGAAGAGTGCAGGGGGACATGCCAGGAGCAGCACCAGGCACACCTAAAACCTGAGGTGTCAGCTGGTGAAGCTATAACACAGGATTACTCGTGTGTCAAACTGCATAAACAGCAAGTGATAGACAGAGCTAAGCCATCCCACAACCAACAGATCAGATCTATGCTCTGCTGTCCTGCCACACTTATATAAATTCATTCATGGGATGTGGGTGTCGCTGGCTGGACCAGCATTTATTGCCCATCCCTAATTGCCCCCTTGAGAAGGTGGTGGGGGTGAGCTGCCTCCTTGAGCCGCTGCAGTCCCCGTGTGGTGTAGGTACACCCACCGTGCTGTTAGGGAGGGAGTTCCAGGATTGTGTCCGTGTGGTGTAGGTACACCCACCGTGCTGTTAGGGAGGGAGTTCCAGGATTGTGTCCGTGTGGTGTAGGTACATCCACCGTGCTGTTAGGGAGGGAGTTCCAGGATTGTGTCCGTGTGGTGTAGGTACACCCACCGTGCTGTTAGGGAGGGAGTTCCAGGATTGTGTCCTGTGTGGTGTAGGTACACCCACCGTGCTGTTAGGGAGGGAGTTCCAGGATTGTGTCCCGTGTGGTGTAGGTACACCCACTGTGCTGTTAGGGAGGGAGTTCCCGGATTGTGTCCCGTGTGGTGTAGGTACACCCACCGCGCTGTTAGGGAGGGAGTTCCAGGATTGTGTCCCTGTGTGGTGTAGGTACACCCACCGTGCTGTTAGGGAGGGAGTTCCAGGATTGTGTCCGTGTGGTGTAGGTACACCCACCGTGCTGTTAGGGAGGGAGTTCCCGGATTGTGTCCGTGTGGTGTAGGTACACCCACCGTGCTGTTAGGGAGGGAGTTCCAGGATTGTGTCCCATGTGGTGTAGGTACACCCACCGTGCTGTTAGGGAGGGAGTTCCAGGATTGTGTCCCGTGTGGTGTAGGTACACCCACCGTGCTGTTAGGGAGGGAGTTCCAGGATTGTGTCCGTGTGGTGTAGGTACACCCACCGTGCTGTTAGGGAGGGAGTTCCAGGATTGTGTCCCGTGTGGTGTAGGTACACCCACCGTGCTGTTAGGGAGGGAGTTCCAGGATTGTGTCCGTGTGGTGTAGGTACACCCACCGTGCTGTTAGGGAGGGAGTTCCAGGATTGTGTCCGTGCGGTGTAGGTACACCCACCGTGCTGTTAGGGAGGGAGTTCCAGGATTGTGTCTGTGTGGTGTAGGTACACCCACCGTGCTGTTAGGGAGGGAGTTCCAGGATTGTGTCCGTGTGGTGTAGGTACACCCACCGTGCTGTTAGGGAGGGAGTTCCAGGATTGTGTCCGTGTGGTGTAGGTACACCCACCGTGCTGTTAGGGAGGGAGTTCCAGGATTGTGTCTGTGTGGTGTAGGTACACCCACCGTGCTGTTAGGGAGGGAGTTCCAGGATTGTGTCCGTGTGGTGTAGGTACACCCACCGTGCTGTTAGGGAGGGAGTTCCAGGATTGTGTCCGTGTGGTGTAGGTACACCCACCGTGCTGTTAGGGAGGGAGTTCCAGGATTTGGACCCAGCGACAGTGAAGGAACGGCCGATATATTTCCAAGTCGGGATGGTGAGGGGCTCGGAGGGGAACTTGCAGGTGGTGGTGTTCCCCATGTGTCTGCTGCCCTCGTCCTTCTAGGTGGTAGAGGTGGTGGGTTTGGGTGGTGCTGTCGAAGGAGCCTTGGCGAGTTGCTGCAGTGCATCTTGTAGATGGTACACACACTGCTGCCCCTGTGCGTCGGTGGTGGAGGGAGTGAATGTTTGTGGATGGGGAGCCCATCAAGCGGGGCTGCTTTGTCCTGGACGGTGTCGAGCTTCTTGTGTGTTGTGGGAGCCGCACTCATCCAGGCAAGTGGGGACTATTCCATTGAACAGTTAAACACTCACTGGAGGAGGAGGCTCCACAAATATCCCCATCCTCAATGATACAGGAGCCCAGCACATCAGTGTAAAAGATAAGGCTGAAGCATTTGCTACAATCTTCAGCCAGAAATGCCAAGTGGATGATTCATCTTGGCCTCCTCTGGAGGTCCCCAGCATCACAGATGCCAGTCTTCAGCCAATTCGATTCACTCCACGTGATGTCAAGGAACAGCTGAAGGCACGGGTTACTGCAAAGGCTATGGGCCCTGACAATATTCCGGCAATAGTACTGAAGACTTGTGCTCCAGAACTTGCTGCATCCCTAGCCAAGCTGTTCCAGTACAGCTACAACACTGGCATCTACCCGGCTATGTGGAAAATTGCCCAGGTATGTCCTGTACACAAAAACCAGGACAAATCCAACCCGGCCAATTCCCACCCCATCAGTCTACTCTCCATCATCAGTAAAGTAATGGAAGGGGTCACCAACAGTGCTATCAAGCGGCACTTACTCAGCAATAACCTGCTCACTGACGCCCAGTTTGTGTTCCGCCAGGGTCACCCAGCTCCTGACCTCATTACAGCCTTGGTTCAAACATGGACAAAAGAGCTGAACTCCCGAGGTGAGGTGAGAGTGACTGCCCTTGACATCAAGGCAGCATTTGACCGAGTGTGGTATCAAGGAACCCCAGCAACACTGGAGTCAATGGGAATCAGGAGGAAAACTCTCCGCTGGTTGGAGTCATACCCAGCACAAAGGAAGATGGTTGTGGTTGTTGGAGGTCAGTCATCCCAGCTCCAGGACATCACTGCAGGAGTTCCTCAGGGTAGTGTCCTCGGCCCAACCACCTTCAGCTCCTTCATCAATGACCTTCCCTCCATCATAAGGTCAGAAGTGGGGATGTTCGCTGATGGTTGCACAATGTTCAGCACCATTCGCGACTCCTCAGATACTGAAGCAGTCCATGTCCAAATGCAGCAAGACCTGGACAATATCCAGGCTCGGGGCTGACAAGTGGCAAGTAACATTCACCCCACACAAGTGTCAGGCAATGACCATCTCCAACAAGAGAGAATCTAACCATTGCCCCTTCACGTTCAATGGCATTACCATCATTGAATGTTTTTTTATTGACTGATTCTTGGGATATGGGCATCACTGGCAGTTCTGTATTTGTTGTGCATCCTGAAATGTTCGGGAATGTGGTACTAGGGAAGGATTTAGATCCAGCGACAGTGAAGGAATGGCCGATATATTTCCAAGTCAGGATGGTGAGTGACTTGGAGGGGAACTTGCAGGTAGTGGTGTTCCCCATGTGTCTGCTGCCCTTGTCCTGCTAGATGGTAGAGTTTGTGGGTTTGGAAGGTATTGTCTAAGGAGGATTGATGAAAAATCCTGGAACTCTCTCCCTATGGGAGTAGATACACCAGAGGACCTGTAGTGGTTGGAGATGGAGGATGAATACCTTCTCAGGGGCAATAGCGATGGATACTAAATGTCAGTGTTGGGGCAGTGGGCATAGCTTGAGAATGTTTTATATCAGAAAGTTGGTACATGGCACCCTCTGACAGTAACCCTTTGCTCCCTGCTCCTGGCAGGGTGACAGGAGACGACGGAGCATTTGCTGCTGGAGGAGCTGATGCTCTTTCAAATGGTAACGTCTTCCCTCAGTCTCGTCCTTGAGCCGAGGTTTAGCAGAGAGGCATCTTTACCCAATGGGCAGTATGGGAAGCTGGCTATTATGGGGTGTCCTGGGTGCCCCTCCTAGCTGCCACCAGAACGTTACCTGCCCTAGCGGATGGGTGTTAATCAGCCCCAGTTGCTGGGTTGGGTTGGGTGGTGTTGGGTTGTTGGATTGAGTTGGGTTATTGGGTTGTGTTGAGTTGGGTTGTGTTGAGTTGTTGGGTTGGGTTGAGTTGGGTTGTGTTGAGTTGGGTTGGATTGGGTTGTGTTGAATTGGGTTGGGTTGAGTTGAGTTGTTGGGTTGGGTTGGGTTGTGTTGAGTTGGGTTGTGTTCAGTTAAGTTGGGTTGGGTTGAATTGGGTTGTTGGGTTGGGTTGAATTGGGTTGTTGGGATGGGTTGAATTGGGTTGTTGGGTTGGGTTGAGTTGAGTTGGGTTGTTGGGTTGAGTTGGGTTGTTGGGTTGGGTTGTTGGGTTGAGTTGAGTTGAGTTGGGTTGTTGAGTTGGGTTGAGTTGGGTTGGGTTGTTGGGTTGAGTTGTGTTGAGTTGGGTTGAGTTGTGTTGAGTTGGGTTGGGTTGAGTTGAGTTGGGTTGGGTTGAGTTGGGTTGTTGGGTTGAGTTGTGTTGGGTTGAGTTGGGTTGGATTGTTGGGTTGGGTTGTGTTGGGTTGAGTTGTGTTGTGTTAGCCCCACCCCCTTCGTGACTCCCTACCTCCATGTGCGAGGCTTGAGGCAGCTCCTGAGTTCCTTGGGGCCCACCTCACCGCCCGCAAACGCCTTCGGGGTGGGGGCCGCCTCTTCCTTCAGCTTGCAGACCACCGAGTAGTTGCTGCCGCCGTTGTTGGCCCAGTAGGTGCCGGCCGGCGTCTCGTAGCGCACCACGAACTCCAGGCGGGCCCCGTCGCTGGCGTACGAGCCAACGAAGGAGAGCTGGAAGCCAAACTGGTCGGTGGTGCCGTCGGAGGAGCCGGGGATGTAGTCGGCCGGGTGGTCGTAGTAGCTGCTCCAGTTGTCCAGGGTGGCCCGGACGTACACGGACTTCTGGAAGGACAGGTTGAGGACCCGCAACACCCCCTGGATGGACAGCGGGTCCCCGTCGATGGGCTGAATGGACTCCACCTCCACCTTGTGCTGCCTCACCGCGTCCATCAGCTGGGCCAGGGAAGCGGGCAGGATGAAGGAAGGGAAGACGTAGAAGGGGAACTTGGCTCCCTGCCCCCGGCCGTCCCCCTCGGCGCTCTCCGGGGACTCCAGCTCGGGGAAGTCCTGGAAATATTTCATTTGCACCAAATCCAGTCCGCAAGTGTCGGCGAAGAAGACTTTCCGGTTTGCGGAAGGCTCCTCCTGCTCCTCGCAGCCGGCCGACTTCTTCTTCGGGGTCGGCGAAGACCTGGGGATCAGGTGCACCCGGTAAGTATCGTCCTCTTCCTCCTCGCCCTCCAGTTCCGCCGCCCCTTCGCCCTCAACCTCCGGCACCCGCAGGTAAAGCGGGTCCAAGGTGCGGTTCCCTGAGCTGCTCATTGCCGAGGCTGGACGGCTGTCAGTGCGGAGACCGGAGACTGGAGACTGGAGACTAGCCCCCCCACCACCACCCCACGTCTTCCAGACTGTCCCTCAGCAGCTCCTCCCGGAACAAGACACCGAAAAATACACCAGGCATCTGGGCAGCGGCAAGCGAACTCGGCGAACCAGACTCCCGCAAATCACCGTCCGCAAATAGCAGGCAAGCGAATGCGGCCCCTGCAAATCAGAGGCAGCAAGACAGGCCCGGCAAATCGCAGCCCTCCAATCACAGGCTCGCGAATCCTGAATTGCAAATCAGAGCCCGCAAATCACAGTCCGCAAATCAGAAGCAGCAACTCCGTCTGCGAGTCAAAGGTTGCAAATCAAAAGCCACAAATCAAAGTGTGTAAATCACAGTCTGCCAATCACGGTCAGCAGCTCAGAACCTGCAAGTCACAGTCTGCAAATCACAGCCCACAAATCAGAACCTGCAAATCACAGTCTGCAAATCACAGCCCACAAATCAGAACCTGCAAATCACAATCTGCAAATCACAGCCCACAAATCAGAACCTGCAAATCACAATCTGCAAATCACAGCCTACAAATCAGAACCTGCAAGTCACAGTCTGCAAATCACAGCCCACAAATCAGAACCTGCAAATCACAATCTGCAAATCACAGCCCACAAATCAGAACCTGCAAATCAGTCTGCAAATCACAGCCTACAAATCAGAACCTGCAAGTCACAGTCTGCAAATCACAGCCTACAAATCAGAACCTGCAAGTCACAGTCTGCAAATCACAGCCTACAAATCAGAACCTGCAAGTCACAGTCTGCAAATCACAGCCCACAAATCAGAACCTGCAAATCAGTCTGCAAATCACAGCCTACAAATCAGAACCTGCAAATCACAGTCTGCAAATCACAGCCTACAAATCAGAACCTGCAAATCACAATCTGCAAATCACAGCCCACAAATCAGAACCTGCAAATCAGTCTGCAAATCACAGTCTGCAAATCTAAGGTAGCCAATCAAAACCCGCAAATCAGTCTGCAAATCAGGACCCACAAATCACAGTCCGCAATTAGCAATCTGCAAATCAGTCAGCAAATCAGAGCCCGCTAATCACTGTCTGCCAATCACAGTCAGCAACTCAGAACCTGCAAATCACAGTCAGCAAATCAGAAGCAGCAAATCAGAACCCACGAATCACTGTTTGCAAATCAGAACCTGCAAATCACAGTCTGCAAATCACAGCCTACAAATCAGAACCTGCAAATAGCAATCTGCAAATCAGTCAGCAAATCAGAGCCCGCTAATCACAGTCTGCAAATCACAGTCCGCAAACAGCAATCTGCAAATCAGTCAGCAAATCAGAGCCCGCTAATCACAGTCTGCAAATCACAGTCCGCAAATAGCAATCTGCAAATCAGTCAGCAAATCAGAGCCCGCTAATCACAGTCTGCAAATCACAGTCTGCAAATCACAGTCTGCAAATCCTGAATTGCAAATCAGAACCCACAAATCACTGTCTGCAAATCAGACACTGCAAATCACAGGGCAGAATTTTCCCCCCATCGGGGGGTGGGACTTTGAGGAGCGGGCGTGTGGAGGCCCCAATCGGGGGTGCGCCACCATTTTACGTGGGCAGGCCAATTAAGGCCTGTCCAGCGTGACATCCACAAGGAAGTGTTGCTCCTTGTGCGAGCTGGGGGTGGGGAGATCCCCTCAGCCGATACTGGACTCTTCCACACGTGCGTGTGAAAGAGCACACTCCCCTCCCTGAGGCTAAGTGCTGCCTCAGAGAAATTGGCTCTACAGTAAAAAAAATAGAAAAAATGTAATTCCCTGACATGTCCCCTCATGTGACACTGTCACAAGAGTTGGGACGTGTCCGTAACTTTTAAAAACACTTTAATTAAATTTTTAAAAACCTACATGAAACCTCATCCCACCCAGAGAAGGGGTTTGGTGCCTTTATTAATCCCCGCCAAGGCTCCCGGCCTGAACGCCAACCTTAGGGTTGGACGGGCAGGTCCATTAATTAGTTTAGTTTGTCTGTCGATGGTCTCGATTGGCTATTGACTGGTTGGTGGGCACACAGCTGATTCTGCTGAAACCCCCTGCCTAGCTGAAAATTTAAATAGGGTGCGGGGACATTGGGAGTTACCCCTAACATCACTGTGCATCATTTTACACATCAGTGAGCAGGCCCCACACCCCCCCCCCCCTCCCCCCCAGCTCACCAACAGGAAAATCCTGGTCTGCAAATCACGGCCCACAAATCAGAACCTGCAAATCACAGTCAGCAAATCAGAACCTGCAAATCACAGTCAGCAAATCAGAACCTGCAAATCACAGTCAGCAAATCAGAACCTGCAAATCACAGTCAGCAAATCGGAACCTGCAAATACTGGTCTGCCAATCAAAAGTTACAAGTCAAAACCTGCAAATCAGTCTGTGAATCACAGTCTGCAAATACTGGTCTGCAAATTAAAAGCTGCAAATCGCAGTCTGCAATTCACAGTCTGCAAATCACAGCCCACCAATCAGAACCTGCAAATCACAGTCTGCAAATCACAGCCCACAAATCAGAACCTGCAAATCAGTCTGCAAATCACAGCCCACAAATCAGAAGCTGCAAGTCACAGTCTGCAAATCACAGCCCACAAATCAGAACCTGCAAATCAGTCTGCAAATCACAGCCCACAAATCAGAACCTGCAAATCAGTCTGCAAATCACAGTCTGCAAATCTAAGGTAGCCAATCAAAACCCGCAAATCAGTCTGTAAATCAGGACCCACAAATCACAGTCCGCAATTAGCAATCGGCAAATCAGTCAGTAAATCAGAGCCCGCTAATCACTGTCTGCCAATCACAGTCAGCAACGCAGAACCTGCAAATCACAGTCAGCAAATCAGAAGCAGCAAATCAGAACCCACGAATCACTGTTTGCAAATCAGAACCTGCAAATCACAGTCTGCAAATCACAGCCTACAAATCAGAACCTGCAAATTACAATCTGCAAATCAATCAGCAAATCAGAGCCCGCTAATCACAGTCTGCAAATCACAGTCTGCAAATAGCAATCTGCAAATCAGTCAGCAAATCAGAGCCCGCTAATCACAGTCTGCAAATCACAGTCCGCAAATAGCAATCTGCAAATCAGTCAGCAAATCAGAGCCCGCAAATCACAGTCTGCAAATCACAGTCCGCAAATAGCAATCTGCAAATCAGTCAGCAAATCAGAGCCCGCTAATCACAGTCTGCAAATCACAGTCCGCAAATAGCGATCTGCAAATCAGTCAGCAAATCAGAGCCCGCTAATCACAGTCTGCAAATCACAGTCCGCAAATAGCAATCTGCAAATCAATCAGCAAATCAGAGCCCGCTAATCACAGTCTGCAAATCACAGTCCGCAAATAGCAATCTGCAAATCAGTCAGCAAATCAGAGCCCGCTAATCACAGTCTGCAAATCACAGTTCGCAAATAGCAATCTGCAAATCAGTCAGCAAATCAGAGCCCGCTAATCACAGTCTGCAAATCACAGTCTGCAAATAGCAATCAGCAAATCAGTCAGCAAATCAGAGCCCGCTAATCACAGTCTGCAAATCACAATCCGCAAATAGCAATCTGCAAATCAGTCAGCAAATCAGAGCCCGCTAATCACAGTCTGCAAATCACAGTCCGCAAATAGCAATCTGCAAATCAGTCAGCAAATCAGAGCCCGCTAATCACAGTCTGCAAATCACAGTCTGCAAATCCTAAATTGCAAATCAGAACCCACAAATCACTGTCTGCAAATCAGACACTGCAAATCACAGGGCAGAATTTTCCCCCCATCGGGGGGTGGGACGTTGAAGAGTGGGCGTGTGGAGGCCCCAATCGGGGGTGCGCCACCATTTTACGTGGGCAGGCCAATTAAGGCCTGTCCAGCGTGACATCCACAAGGAAGTGTTGCTCCTTGTGCGAGCTGGGGGTGGGGAGATCCCCTCAGCCGATACTGGACTCTTCCACACGTGTGTGTGAAAGAGTGCACTCCCCTCCCTGAGGCTAAGTGCTGCCTCAGAGAAATTGGCTCTACAGTAAAAAAAATAGAAAAAATGCAATTCCCTGACGTCCCCTCATGTGACACTGTCACAAGAGTTGGGACGTGTCCATAACTTTTAAAAACACTTTAATTACATTTTTAAAAACCTACATGAAACCTCATCCCACCCAGAGAAGGGGTTTGGTGCCTTTATTATTCCCTGCCAAGGCTCCCGGCCTGAACGCCAACCTTAGGGTTGGACGGGCAGGTCCATTAATTAGTTTAGTTTGTCTGTCGATGGTCTCGATTGGCTATTGACTGGTTGGTGGGCACACAGCTGATTCTGCTGAAACCCCCTGCCTAGCTGAAAATTTAAATAGGGTGCGGGGACATTGGGAGTTACCCCTAACATCACTGTGCATCATTTTACACATCAGTGAGCAGGTCACACACCCCCCTCCCTCCCCCCCAGCTCGCCAACAGGAAAATCCTGGTCTGCAAATCACAGTCAGCAAATCAGAACCTGCAAATCACAGTCAGCAAATCAGAACCTGCAAATCACAGTCAGCAAATCAGAACCTGCAAATCACAGTCAGCAAATCGGAACCTGCAAATCACAGTCAGCAAATCGGAATCTGCAAATCACGGTCTGCCAATCAAAAGTTACAAGTCAAAACCCGCAAATCAGTCTGTGAATCACAGTCTGCAAATACTGGTCTGCAAATTAAAAGCTGCAAATTGCAGTCTGCAATTCACAGTCTGCAAATCACAGCCCACCAATCAGAACCTGCAAGTCACAGTCTGCAAATCACAGCCCATAAATCAGAACCTGCAAATCACAATCTGCAAATCACAGCCCACAAATCAGAACCTGCAAATCAGTCTGCAAATCACAGCCTACAAATCAGAACCTGCAAATCACAATCTGCAAATCACAGCCCACAAATCAGAACCTGCAAATCAGTCTGCAAATCACAGTCTGCAAATCTAAGGTAGCCAATCAAAACCCGCAAATCAGTCTGCAAATCAGGACCCACAAATCATAGTCCGCAATTAGCAATCTGCAAATCAGTCTGCAAATCAGAGCCCGCTAATCACTGTCTGCCAAAAACAGTCAGCAACTCAGAACCTGCAAATCACAGTCAGCAAATCAGAAGCAGCAAATCAGAACCCACGAATCACTGTTTGCAAATCAGAACCTGCAAATCACAGTCTGCAAATCACAGCCTACAAATCAGAGCCTGCAAATTACAATCTGCAAATCAGTCAGCAAATCAGAGGCCGCTAATCACAGTCTGCAAATCACAATCCGCAAATAGCAATCTGCAAATCAGTCAGCAAATCAGAGCCCGCTAATCACAGTCTGCAAATCACAGTCCACAAATAGCAATCTGCAAATCAGTCAGCAAATCAGAGCCCGCTAATCACAGTCTGCAAATCACAGTCCGCAAATAGCAATCTGCCAATCAGTCAGCAAATCAAAGCCCGCTAATCACAGTCAGCAAATCACAGTCAGCAAATCAGAACCTGCAAATCACAGTCAGCAAATCAGAACCTGCAAATCACAGTCAGCAAATCAGAACCTGCAAATCACAGTCAGCAAATCGGAACCTGCAAATCACAGTCAGCAAATCGGAATCTGCAAATCACGGTCTGCCAATCAAAAGTTACAAGTCAAATCCCGCAAATCAGTCTGTGAATCACAGTCTGCAAATACTGGTCTGCAAATTAAAAGCTGCAAATTGCAGTCTGCAATTCACAGTCTGCAAATCACAGCCCACCAATCAGAACCTGCAAGTCACAGTCTGCAAATCACAGCCCATAAATCAGAACCTGCAAATCACAATCTGCAAATCACAGCCCACAAATCAGAACCTGCAAATCAGTCTGCAAATCACAGCCTACAAATCAGAACCTGCAAATCACAATCTGCAAATCACAGCCCACAAATCAGAACCTGCAAATCAGTCTGCAAATCACAGTCTGCAAATCTAAGGTAGCCAATCAAAACCCGCAAATCAGTCTGCAAATCAGGACCCACAAATCATAGTCCGCAATTAGCAATCTGCAAATCAGTCTGCAAATCAGAGCCCGCTAATCACTGTCTGCCAAAAACAGTCAGCAACTCAGAACCTGCAAATCACAGTCAGCAAATCAGAAGCAGCAAATCAGAACCCACGAATCACTGTTTGCAAATCAGAACCTGCAAATCACAGTCTGCAAATCACAGCCTACAAATCAGAGCCTGCAAATTACAATCTGCAAATCAGTCAGCAAATCAGAGGCCGCTAATCACAGTCTGCAAATCACAATCCGCAAATAGCAATCTGCAAATCAGTCAGCAAATCAGAGCCCGCTAATCACAGTCTGCAAATCACAGTCCACAAATAGCAATCTGCAAATCAGTCAGCAAATCAGAGCCCGCTAATCACAGTCTGCAAATCACAGTCCGCAAATAGCAATCTGCCAATCAGTCAGCAAATCAGAGCCCGCTAATCACAGTCAGCAAATCACAGTCAGCAAATCAGAACCTGCAAATCACAGTCAGCAAATCAGAACCTGCAAATCACAGTCAGCAAATCAGAACCTGCAAATCACAGTCAGCAAATCGGAACCTGCAAATCACAGTCAGCAAATCGGAATCTGCAAATCACGGTCTGCCAATCAAAAGTTACAAGTCAAATCCCGCAAATCAGTCTGTGAATCACAGTCTGCAAATACTGGTCTGCAAATTAAAAGCTGCAAATTGCAGTCTGCAATTCACAGTCTGCAAATCACAGCCCACCAATCAGAACCTGCAAGTCACAGTCTGCAAATCACAGCCCACAAATCAGAACCTGCAAGTCACAGTCTGCAAATCACAGCCCACAAATCAGAACCTGCAAATCACAATCTGCAAATCACAGCCCACAAATCAGAACCTGCAAATCAGTCTGCAAATCACAGCCTACAAATCAGAACCTGCAAATCACAGTCTGCAAATCACAGCCTACAAATCAGAACCTGCAAATCACAATCTGCAAATCACAGCCCACAAATCAGTACCTGCAAATCAGTCTGCAAATCACAGTCTGCAAATCTAAGGTAGCCAATCAAAACCCACAAATCAGTCTGCAAATCAGGACCCACAAATCACAGTCCGCAATTAGCAATCTGCAAATCAGTCTGCAAATCAGAGCCCGCTAATCACTGTCTGCCAAAAACAGTCAGCAACTCAGAACCTGCAAATCACAGTCAGCAAATCAGAAGCAGCAAATCAGAACCCACGAATCACTGTTTGCAAATCAGAACCTGCAAATCACAGTCTGCAAATCACAGCCTACAAATCAGAACCTGCAAATTACAATCTGCAAATCAGTCAGCAAATCAGAGCCCGCTAATCACAGTCTGCAAATCACAGTCTGCAAATAGCAATCTGCAAATCAGTCAGCAAATCAGAGGCCGCTAATCACAGTCTGCAAATCACAATCCGCAAATAGCAATCTGCAAATCAGTCAGCAAATCAGAGCCCGCTAATCACAGTCTGCAAATCACAGTCCGCAAATAGCAATCTGCAAATCAGTCAGCAAATCAGAGCCCGCTAATCACAGTCTGCAAATCACAGTCAGCAAATCAGAACCTGCAAATCACAGTCAGCAAATCAGAACCCGCTAATCACAGTCAGCAAATCAGAACCTGCAAATCACAGTCAGCAAATCGGAACCTGCAAATCACAGTCAGCAAATCGGAACCTGCAAATCACAGTCAGCAAATCGGAATCTGCAAATCACAGTCTGCCAATCAAAAGTTACAAGTCAAAACCCGCAAATCAGTCTGTGAATCACAGTCTGCAAATACTGGTCTGCAAATTAAAAGCTGCAAATTGCAGTCTGCAATTCACAGTCTGCAAATCACAGCCCACCAATCAGAACCTGCAAATCACAGTCTGCAAATCACAGCCCACAAATCAGAACCTGCAAGTCACAGTCTGCAAATCACAGCCCACAAATCAGAACCTGCAAATCACAATCTGCAAATCACAGCCCACAAATCAGAACATGCAAATCAGTCTGCAAATCACAGCCTACAAATCAGAACCTGCAAATCACAGTCTGCAAATCACAGCCTACAAATCAGAACCTGCAAATCACAATCTGCAAATCACAGCCAACAAATCAGTACCTGCAAATCAGTCTGCAAATCACAGTCTGCAAATCTAAGGTAGCCAATCAAAACCCGCAAATCAGTCTGCAAATCAGGACCCACAAATCACAGTCCGCAATTAGCAATCTGCAAATCAGTCTGCAAATCAGAGCCCGCTAATCACTGTCTGCCAATCACAGTCTGCAAATCCTAAATTGCAAATCAGAACCCACAAATCACAGTCTGCAAATCAGACACTGCAAATCACAGGGCAGAATTTTCCCCCCATCGGGGGGTGGGACTTTGAGGAGCGGGCGTGTGGAGGCCCCAATCGGGGGTGCGCCACCATTTTACGTGGGCAGGCCAATTAAGGCCTGTCCAGCGTGACATCCACAAGGAAGTGTTGCTCCTTGTGCGAGCTGGGGGTGGGGAGATCCCCTCAGCCGATACTGGACTCTTCCACACGTGCGTGTGAAAGAGCGCACTCCCCTCCCTGAGGCTAAGTGCTGCCTCAGAGAAATTGGCTCTACAGTAAAAAAAATAGAAAAAATGTAATTCCCTGACATGTCCCCTCATGTGACACTGTCACAAGAGTTGGGACGTGTCCATAACTTTTAAAAACACTTTAATTACATTTTTAAAAACCTACATGAAACCTCATCCCACCCAGAGATGGGGTTTGGTGCCTTTATTAATCCCCGCCAAGGCTCCCGGCCTGAACGCCAACCTTAGGGTTGGACGGGCAGGTCCATTAATTAGTTTAGTTTGTCTGTCGATGGTCTCGATTGGCTATTGACTGGTTGGTGGGCACACAGCTGATTCTGCTGAAACCCCCTGCCTAGCTGAAAATTTAAATAGGGTGCGGGGACATTGGGAGTTACCCCTAACATTACTGTGCATCATTTTACACATCAGTGAGCAGGCCACACACCCCCCTCCCTCCCCCCCAGCTCGCCAACAGGAAAATCCTGGTCTGCAAATCACAGTCAGCAAATCAGAACCTGCAAATCACAGTCAGCAAATCAGAACCTGCAAATCACAGTCAGCAAATCAGAACCTGCAAATCACAGTCAGCAAATCGGAACCTGCAAATCACAGTCAGCAAATCGGAATCTGCAAATCACGGTCTGCCAATCAAAAGTTACAAGTCAAAACCCGCAAATCAGTCTGTGAATCACAGTCTGCAAATACTGGTCTGCAAATTAAAAGCTGCAAATTGCAGTCTGCAATTCACAGTCTGCAAATCACAGCCCACCAATCAGAACCTGCAAATCACAGTCTGCAAATCACAGCCCACAAATCAGAACCTGCAAGTCACAGTCTGCAAATCACAGCCCACAAATCAGAACCTGCAAATCACAATCTGCAAATCACAGCCCACAAATCAGAACCTGCAAATCAGTCTGCAAATCACAGCCTACAAATCAGAACCTGCAAATCACAGTCTGCAAATCACAGCCTACAAATCAGAACCTGCAAATCACAATCTGCAAATCACAGCCCACAAATCAGTACCTGCAAATCAGTCTGCAAATCACAGTCCGCAAATCTAAGGTAGCCAATCAAAACCCGCAAATCAGTCTGCAAATCAGGACCCACAAATCACAGTCCGCAATTAGCAATCTGCAAATCAGTCTGCAAATCAGAGCCCGCTAATCACTGTCTGCCAAAAACAGTCAGCAACTCAGAACCTGCAAATCACAGTCAGCAAATCAGAAGCAGCAAATCAGAACCCACGAATCACTGTTTGCAAATCAGAACCTGCAAATCACAGTCTGCAAATCACAGCCTGCAAATCACATTCTGCAAATCACAGTCTACAAATCACAGACTGCAAATCACAGTCAGAAAATCACAGTCAGCAAATCAGGGCCAGCAAATCACAGTCTGCAAAGACCGATCTGCAAATCACATTCATGAAAGCAAAGTCTGAATATTGCAGTCAGCAAATCGTAGTCTGCAAATCACTTTCTGAAAATCACAGTCTGAAAATCATAGTCAGCAAATCACACTCTGTAAATTGCAGTCTGCAAATCACAGTCTGGAAATGAGTCGACAAATCAGTCTGAAAATGGCAGTCAGCAACTCACAGTCAGCAACTCACTGCCAGTAAATCACAGCTCACAAATCACAGTCCACAAATTGTGCACAGTATTTGGCAGTCATCAAATCACAGTCAGCTAATCACAGTCAGCCAAATACTGTCTGCAAGTCACAGTCAACAAATCATACTGTGCAAATCACAGTTAGCACATCAGAGTCAGCAAATCAGAACTAAAAAATCACAGACTGGGAATCACAGATTTTAAATCACAGCCTGCAAATAATAGTCTGCAAATTACAATCCACAAATCACAGTCCGCAAATCACCATTCACAAATCAGTCTGCAAACCTCGGTCAACAAATCACAGTTTGAAAATCAAAGTCAGCAAATTAGAATCTGCAAATCACATTCTGAAAATCAGAGTCAGGAAATCACAGTCTGCAAATCAGAAGCTGCAAATTACAGTCTGCAAAGCGCTGTCAGCAAATCAGAACCCGCAAATCGCAGTCAGCAAATCAGAGTCAGCAAATCAGAACCCGCAAATCATGGTCTTCAAATCACAGACTGCAAATCAGAGACAGCAAATCAGAAGCCGTAAATCACAGCCTGCAAATCACAGTCAACAAATCAAAACCCACAAATCACAGTCTGCAATTCAGAGTTGGCAAATCAGAATTCAGAAATCACAGTCTGCAAATAACAGTCTGCAAAACACAGCCTGAATATCACAGGCCACAAATCACAGTCTGAAAACACAGTCAGTAAATCACAGTCAGAAAATCACGGTTAGCAAATCAGAGTCATCAAATCACAACCTGCAAATCCCAATCTTCCAATCAGAGACAGCAAATCAGAAACTACAAATCACATTCTGCAAATCACAGCCTGCAAAACGCAGTCTGCAAATCACAATCAGGAAATCATACTGTGAAAATCACAGTCAGCAAATATCAGCCTGCAAATCATGGTCAGGAAATCATGTTGTGCAAATCACATTCAGCAAACCAAAGTCAGTAAATCATAGTCTGCAGCTCACAGTCTGCAAAACACAGTCTGAAAATCAGGGCCTGCAAGTTCCAATATGCACATCAGAACCCACAAATCAGTTAACAAATCAGAGTCAGCAAATCAGAACCAGCAAATCCGAACCAGCAAATCACAGCCTACAAATCACAGACTGCAAATCACAGTCAACAAATCAAAGCCCACAAATCACAATCTGCAATTTACCATCCGCCAATTACAGCCTGAAAATCATTGTCTGCAAATCGCAGACTTTATATCACAGTCTGCAAATGACAGCCTGAAAATCACAGCCTGAAAATCACATTCCACAAATCACAGTCAGAATATCAGAGTCAGCAAATCAGAAGCCACATCAAATAGCCTGCAAATCCCAATCTGCAAATTGGAACCCACAAATCACAGTCCATAAATCACAGCCTGCAAAGCCCGATCTGCAAATTACATTCAGCAAAGCAAATTCTGAAAATCACAGTCAGCAAATCGCAGTCTGCAAATAACAGTCAGTAAATCACACACTGCAAACCACCTACTGCAAATCATAAGTCAACAAATCACAGTCAGTAAATCACAGGATCAAAATCACAGCCAGCAAATCAGTCTGGAAATCACCATCTGCAAATCACAGTCTGAAAATCACAGTCTATAAATCTGTCTGAAAATCGCAGTCAGCAAATCAGTCTGAAAATCACAGTCAGAAAATCACAGTTTGTAAATAACAGTCATCAAATCACAGTCTGCAAAATCACAGTCTACAAATCTCAGTCTCCAAACACAATCTGCAAACCACTGTGTGCAAATCATAATGTGTAAGTCACAGTCATAAAATCACAGGTTGCAAATAACAGTCATCAAATCACAGTCTGCAAATTACAATCAGAAAATCACAGTCCACAAATCAGTCTGCAAATCACAGTCAGAAAAACACAGTCTGCAAATCACAGTCTCCAAATCTCAGTCTGCAAATCATAACCTACAAACCACAGTCTGCAAATCATTGTCAAGAAATCATAATCAGCAAATCACAGTCAGCAAATCACAGTCTTTAAAAAACTGTTCCCAAGAGTCTCATCCCATGGAGACTGTGCCCAGTGACACTAAGCCCAGGGAGACTGGGCTCCTGGAGTCTGTGCACAGGGAGACGATGCCCGGGGAGACTGTGCAAAGGGAGACTGTGCCTTGGGAGACTGTACACAGGGAGACTGTGTCCTGGGAGATTGTTCCCAGAGAGATTGTGTCCTGGGAGACTATGTCCTGGGAGACTGTGCACAGGGAGACTGTGCCCGGTGAGAATGTGCCCAGGGAGAATGTGCCCGGAGAGACTGTGCCTGGGGAGACATTGCCAGGGGAGACTGTGCCTGGTGAGACTGTGTCGGGGGAGACTGTGCCCAGAGAGACTGGGCCTGGGGAGACTGTGCCCAGAGAGACTGGGCCTGGGGAGACTGTGCCCAGAGAGACTGGGCCTGGGGAGACTGTGCCCAGAGAGACTGGGCCTGGGGAGACTGTGCCCAGAGAGACTGGGCCTGGGGAGACTGTGCTTAGGGAGACTGTGCCTGGGGAGGCTTTGCCTATTGTGACAGTGCCAGGAGAGACTGTACCCAGGGAAACACTGTCCAGGGAGATTGTGCCCGGGGAGAGTGTGCCAGGGGAGAATATGTCCGGTGAGATTGTATCCTGGGAAATGGTGCCCAGAGAGGCTGTGCCTAGTGAGACTGTGCCCATTGAGATTGTGCCCAAGGTGACTCTGCCCAGGGACATTGTCCCCAGGGTAACACCGCCCAGGGTGACACTGCATGGGGAGACATTGCCAGGGGAGACATTGCCAGGGGAGAATGTGACTGGCGAGACTGCCTGGTGAGACTATGCCTGGAGAGACTGTGCCGAGGGAGACTGTGCCTGGAGAGACTGTACCTGGGGAGACTGTGCCTGGGGAGACTGTGCTTGGTGAGACTGTGCCTGGGGAGACTGTGCCTGTGGAGTCTGTGCCAAGGATGAATGTGCCCAGTGAGAATTTGGCTGGGGTGACTGTGCCCAGGGAGAATGTGCCCAGTGAGTGTGCATGGTGAGACTGTGCCCAGTGAGATTGTGCCCATGGTGACACTGCCCAGGGAGACTGTGCACGGGGAGACTGTGCCCAGGGTAACACTGCCCAGGGTGACTCTGCCTGGGGAGACATTGCCAGGGGAGACTCTGCCTGGACAGAATGTGCCCAGGGAGACTGTGCCTGGAAGGACCGTGCCTAGGAAGTTTGTGCCTGCGGAGACTGTGCCCGGGAAGACTGCGCCTGGAGAGACTGTGCCCGGGGAGACTGTGTCTGTGGAGACTGTGTCTGTGGAGACTGTGGGGAGAATTTGCTTAGGGAGACTGTGCATGGAGAATCTGTGCCTAGGGAGACAGTGCCTGGGGTGACTGTGCCTGGGGAGACTGTGTCTGGGGAGAATGTGTCTGCCGAGACTGTCTCTGAGAGACTATGCCTGGGGAGATTGTGCCCGGAGAGACTGTGCCCAGGTGGACTGGGCCTAGGGAGACTGTGCCTGTGGACACTGTGTCTTGGGAGACTGTGCATGGGGAGAATGTACCTTGGGAGACTGTGCCTGGAGGGACAGTGCCCAGGAAGACTGTGTTGAGTGAGAATGTGCCCACTGAGATTCTGCCTAAGGTGACACTGCCCAGGGAGAATGTGCCCAAAGCGTCTGTGCCCAGGGTGACTGTGCCTGGGGAGACATTGCCAGGTGAAGACTGTGCCTGGTTAGACTGTGTCTGGGGAGACTGTGCCCAGAGAGACTGTGCCCAGTGAGACTCTGCCCAGGGTAACACCACCCAGGGTGACTCTGCCTGGGGAGACATTGCCAGGTGAAGACTGTGCCTGGTGAGACTGTGTCTGGTGAGACTGTGCCTGGGGAGACTGTGCCCAGTGAGATGGTGCCCATGGAAACTGTGCCCAGGGTTAATGTGCCCAGTGAGACTTTGGACGGGGTGACTGTACCCAGAGAGGATATGCCTGGGGAGACTGTGCCTGGGGAGACTGTGCCCAGAGAGACTGTGCCTGGGGAGACTGTGCCTGGGGAGACTGTGCCCAGAGAGACTGTGCCTGGGGAGACTGTGCCTGGGGAGACTGTGCCTGGGGACACTGTGCCTGGGGAGACTGTGCCTGGGGAGACTGTACCTGGGGAGACTGTGCCTGGGGACACTGTGCCTGGGGAGAGTGTGCCTGGGGAGACTGTGCCGGGGGAGACTGTGCCTGGGGAGACTGTGCCTGGGGAGACTGTGCCTGGGACTCTCAGCCCAGGTATACTATACCCATTTAGGAACTACCCGGGGACACTGCCCATGGAGACTCTGTCCAGGGAGAATGTGACCAGTGAGAATTTGGCTGGGATGACTGTGCCCAGTGAGACTGTGCCAGGTGAGATTGTGCACCAGGAAATGGTGCCCAGGGAGACTGTGTCTTGGGACACTGTGCCCAGGGAGACTGTGTCTGGGGAGACTGTGCCCAGGGAGAATGTGTGTGGTGAGACTGTGCCCAGGGAGGATTTGCCCGGTGAGACTGTGTCTGGGGAGACTGTGCCCCGGGAGGCTGTGCCCCGGGAGACTGTGCCCGGATAGACTGTGCCTGGGGAGACAGTGCCCTGGGAGAATGTGCGAAGTGTGAATGTGCCCAGTGAGAATTCGGCTGGGGTAACTGTGCCTAGGGAGACTGTGCCTAGGGAGACTGTGTCTGGGGAGACTGTGTCCAGGGAGAATGTGTGTGGTGAGACTGTGCCCAGGGAGACTGTGTCTGGGGAGACTGTGCCCAGGGTAACTGTGCTCAGGGAGAATGTGCCCGGTGAGACGGTGTCGGGTGAGACTGTGCCTGGGGAGACTGTGCCCAGTGAGATGGTGCCCATGGAAATTGTGCCCAGGGTTAAAGTGCCCAGTGAGACTTTGGACGGGGTGACTGTACCCAGAGAGGATGTGCCTGAGGTGGACGATGGTGAGATTGTGCCCCAGGAAATGGTGCCCAGGGAGAGTGTGTCTGGGGCAACGGTGCCCGGGGAGACTGTGACCGGAGAGACTGTGCCCAGTGAGACTGTGTCTGGGGAGACTGTGCCTGGGGAGACTGTGCCTGGGGAGGCTGTGCCCCGGGAGACTGTGCCCGGAGAGACTGTGCCTGTGTAGACTGTGCCAAGGATGACTGAGCTCAGGGAGCATGTGCCCGGAGAGATTGTGCCCAGAGGGACTATGCCCGGATAGACTGTGTCTGGGGAGACGGTGCCCTGGGAGAATGTGCCAAAGGTGAATGTTCCCAGTGAGAATTCAGCTGGGGTGACTGTGCCCAGGGTGACTGTGCTCAGGGACAATATGCCCAGTGAGACTGTGCCCGGTGAGACTGTGCCTGGTGAGACTGTGCCTGGTGAGACTGTGCCCAGGGAGACTGTGCCCAGAGATACTGTGACTGGTGAGACTGTGCCTGGTGAGACTGTGCCCAGGGAGACTGTGCCTGTGTAGACTGTGCCTGGTGAGACTGTGCCTGGTGAGACTGTGCCCAGGGAGACTGTGCCCAGAGATACTGTGCCTGATGAGACTGTGCCTGGAAGGACTGTGCCCCGAGAGACTGTGTATGGTGAGACTGTGCCCGGATAGACTGTGCCTGGGGAGACTGTGCCCCGGGAGGCTGTGCCCCGGGAGACTGTGCCCGGATAGACTGTGCCTGGGGAGACAGTGCCCTGGGAGAATGTGCGAAGTGTGAATGTGCCCAGTGAGAATTCGGCTGGGGTGACTGTGCCTAGGGAGACTGTGCCTAGGGAGACTGTGCCTGGAGAGACTATGCCTGGAGAGACTGTGCCTGGAGAGACTGTGACTGAGGAGACTGTGCCTGGAGCGACTGTACCTGGGGAGACTGTGCCTGGGGAGACTGTGCCCCGGGAGACTGTGCCCAGAGAGACTGTACCTGAGTAGACTGCGCCCAGGGTGACAGTGCTCAGGGAGCATGTGCCCGGAGTGACTGTGCCCGGATAGACTGTGTCTGGGGTGATGATGCCCTGGGAGAATGTGCCAAGGGTGAATGTGCCCAATGAGAATTCAGCTGGAGTGACTGTGCCAAGGGTGACTGTGCTCAGGGAGACTGTGTCTGGTGAGACTAGGCCTGGTGAGACTGTGCCCAGGGAGACTGTGCCCAGAGATACTGTGCCTGGTGAGACTGTGCCTGGAAGGACTGTGCCCCGAGAGACTGTGCCTGGAGAGAATGTACCTGGGGTAACTGTGCCTGTAGAAACTGTGCCTGGAGCGACTGTACCTAGGGAGACTGTGCCTGGGGAGACTGTACCTGGGGAGACTGTGCCTGGGGAGACTGTGCCTGGGGAGACTGTATCTGGGGAGACTGTGCCTTGGGAGACTTTGCCTGGGGAGACTGTGCCTGGGGAGACTGTGCCTGGGGAGACTGTGCCTGGAGAGACTGTGCCTGGAGAGACTGTGACTGAGGAGACTGTGCCTGGAGAGACTGTACCTGGAGAGACTGTGCCTGCAGAGACTGTGCCTGGGGAGACTGTACCTGGGGAGACTGTGCCTGGAGAGACTGTGACTGAGGAGACTGTGCCTGGAGAGACTGTACCTGGGGAGACTGTGCCTGGGGAGACTGTGCCTGGGGAGACTGTGCCTGGGGAGACTGTGCCTGGAGAGACTGTACCTGGGGAGACTGTGCCCAGGGAGACTTTGCCTGGGGAGACTGTGCCTCGGGAGACAGTGCATGGGGAGACTGTACCTGGGGAGACTGTGCCTGTAGAAACTGTGCCTGGGGAGACTGTACCTGGGGAGACTGTGCCTGGGGAGACTGTGGTGCCTTGTGAGGGCTGTGCAATGTTGTCTGTGAGCATGCATGAAGCAATGGATGTGGCAGCACATCCCAGGGTGGGTGAGAGTTTTGGAGCTGGGTTGGCGGCTGCCGGGGGCTGGGGCCCTGGCATCGATTTCGGTGCCAGTTCTGAAATGGAATTTGGCTGAATCGGAGCAGCAGCTGATGTGAGTGAGGGTCAGGAGGTATGGGCAAGTATTCGGGGAGTTCAATAGCGGGACTGATCATAGGGACAGAATTGAAATGTTTTACTCCATCATGTTTTGGATTTTGCAGGATGAGTGGCCTCAATACAGCAGCAGAGTGACAGGCTGCAGGAGGATGGAGAGTGAGGGGTGAGATGGGCAGACAGGGGGCAGATACAGTTTAACACCGAGCGGTGTGAAATGTCACATTCGCTCCGGAGAATGTGGAGAGAGAATATAAACGATAGGGGAAAATGGTACAGGGCGTGCAGGAACTGGAGGATCGGAGGCCTTGGTACAGAATCACTGAAGGTGGGCTGAATGGCCTCAATCTGAGTCATTTCATTCTCTGATTGAAACCAATCCCTGAAAGAGTTTTCAGTTGTGGGGTTATTAAATTCTGCAGGATTATCTTTATCCTCAAGGTGGCAAACTCACTCCACCAGCAGAGACAGACCCATTGGACACCAAATCTTTGATCAATGTTAATAATCAGCTCCTCATACTGGAGACACCACGAGCCCTGGGCCCTTCCCCTGGTGTCCCTACCCCTACCCCTGGTGTCCCTGCCCCTACCCCTGGTGTCCCTGCACCATGACACACGGGAGACGACCCCCTCCCATGGCACTGTCACTAAACTTGGGGGCACTTGCCTTCTTGCCTCTCATAGCCACGGCTGTGTGGGGTCGGACCTGGGCTGCAGGCGGTGGGAGTTGAGAGCAGAAGCGGTTTACATATGGTGCACGGAAAGCTGATCCAAAGCAGGGAGAGTGAGCAGCCTGTCCCACCAGAGAATCCAGCGCACTCCTGGATTCCCGGGTGTGGACTAAAGTGAAACATGGACAATTGGACCCCATCCCAGCCAATGGGAAACGTTACCCACCCAGCACCACACTCCGGACTGGGAAATCCCACCCAGAGCCGATCCTGGATTCACACCCAGAGTCCGATCCTGGATACACATCCGGAGTCCGATCCCAGGATAACACCCAGAGTCTGATCCTGGATTCACACCCACTGTCCAATCCTGGATTCACACCCAGAGTCCGATCCTGGATTCACACCCATTGTCCAATCCTGGATTCACACTCAGAGTACAATCCTGGATACACACCCGGAGTCCGATCCTGGATTCACACCCATTGTCCAATCCTGGATTCACACTCAGAGTACAATCCTGGATACACACCCGGAGTCCGATCCTGGATTCACACCCACAGTCCGATCTTGGATTCACACCCAGAGTACGATCCTGGATACACACCCGGAGTCCGATCCCGGATTCACACCCACAGTCTGAACCTGGATTAAACCCGGAGTCCAATCCTGGGTTCACACCCAGAGTCTGATCCTGGATTCACACCCATTGTCCAATCCTGGATTCACACCCAGAGTCCGATCCTGGATTCACACCCACAGTCCGATCTTGGATTCACACCCAGAGTCCAATCCTGGATTCACACCACAGTCTGATCCTGGATTTATACCCGGAGTCCGATCTTGGATTCACATCCACAGTCCGATCCTGGATTCATCACACAGAGTCCTATACTGGATGCACACCCAGAGTCTGATCCTGGATTCACATCCAGAGTCCGATCCTGGATTCACACCCACAGGCCGATCCTGGATATACACCCGGAGTCCGTTCCTGGGTTCAGACCCAGAGTGTGATCCTGGATTCACACCCACAGTCCAATCATGGATTCACACCCACAGGCCGATCCTGGATTCACACCCGGAGTCCGATCCTGGATTCACACCCAGAGTCCGATCCTGGATTCACACCCGGAGTCCGATCCTGGATTCACACCCGGAGTCCGATCCTGGATTCACATCCAGAGTCCGATCCTGGATTCACAACCAGAGGCCGATCCTGGATTCACACCCACAGTCCGATCCTGAATTCACACCCAGAGTCCGATCCTGGATTCACACCCAGAATCCGATCCAGGATACACACCCAGAGTCCGATCCTGGATTCACACCCACAGTCTGATCCTGGATTTACACCCAGAGACTGATCTTGGATTCACACCCACTGTCCGATCCTGGATTCACACCCACTGTCCGATCCTGGATACAAACCCGGAATCCGATCCTGGAATCACACCCAGAATACGATCCTCGATACACACACGTAGTCCAATCCTGGATTCACACCCAGAGTAGGATCCTGGATACACACCCACAGTCTGATCCTGGATTCACACCCGAAGCCCGATCCTGGATTCACACCTGGAGACTGATCCTGGATTCACACCCAGAGTCTGTTCCTGGATTCACATCCGGAGCCCGATCCTGTATTCACACCTGGAGACTGATCCTGGATTCACACCCAGAGGCTGATCCTGGATTCCCACCCAGAGCCGATCCTGGATTCACACCCACAGTCCGATCCTGGATTCACACCAGGAGTCCGATCCTGGAAACACACCTAGAGTCCGATCCTGGATTCACACCCAGAGTCCGATCCTGGATTCACACTCAGAGTCCGATACTGGATTCACACCCAGAGTCCGATCCTGGATTCACAACCACAGACCAATCGTGCATTCACAGTCAGAGTCGGATCCTGGATATGCACCCGGAGTCCGATCCTGGATTCACACCCACAGTCCAATCCTGGATTCACACCCAGAGTCCAATCCTGGATTCACACCCAGAGTCCGATCCTGGATTCACACCCACAGTCCAATCCGGGGTTCACACCCAGAGTCCGATCCTGGATTCACACCCGGAGTCTGATTCTAGATTCACCCCCACAGTCCGATCTTGCTTTCACACCCACAGTCTGATCCTGGATTTAAACCCGGAGTCCGATCTTGGATTCAACTCCACAGTCCGATCCTGGATTCACACCCGGAGTCCGATCCTGGATACACACCTGGAGTCCGTTCCAGGGTTCACAGCCAGAGTCTGATCCTGGATTCACACCCGGATTCCGATCCTGTATTCACACCCAGAGTCCGATCCTGGATTCACAACCAGAGTCCGATCCTGGATTCACACCCAGAGTCCGATACTGGATTCACACCCAGAGTCCGATACTGGATTCACAACCACAGACCAATCGTGCATTCACAGTCAGAGTCGGATCCTGGATATGCACCCGGAGTCCGATCCTGGATTCACACCCACAGTCCAATCCTGGATTCACACCCAGAGTCCGATCCTGGATTCACAGCCACAGTCCAATCCTGGGTTCACACCCAGAGTCCGATCCTGGATTCACACCCGGAGTCCGATTCTAGATTCACCCCCACAGTCCGATCTTGCTTTCACACCCACAGTCTGATCCTGGATTTAAACCCGGAGTCCGATCTTGGATTCAACTCCACAGTCCGATCCTGGATTCACACCCGGAGTCCGATCCTGGATACACACCTGGAGTCCGTTCCAGGGTTCACAGCCAGAGTCTGATCCTGGATTCACACCCGGATTCCGATCCTGTATTCACACCCAGAGTCCGATCCTGGATTCACACCCTCAGTCCGATCCTTGATTCACACTCAGAGTCCGATCCTGGATTCACACCCACAGTCCGATCCTGGATTCACACCAGGAGTCCGATCCTGGAAACACACCCACAGTCCGATCCTGGATTCACACCAGGAGTCCGATCCTGGAAACACACCTAGAGTCCGATCCTGGATTCACACCTAGAGTCCGATCCTGAATTCACAACCAGAGTCTGATCCTGGATTCACACCCAGAGTCCGATACTGGATTCACACCCAGAGTCTGATCCTGGATTCACACCCGGAGTCCGATCCTTGATTCACACTCAGAGTCCGATCCTGGATTCTCACTCAGAGTCTGATCCTGGATTCACAACCACAGATCAATCGTGCATTCACAGTCAGAGTCGGATCCTGGATATGCACCCGGAGTCCGATCCTGGATTCACACCCATAGTCCAATCCTGGATTCACACCCAGAGTCCAATCCTGGATTCACACCCAGAGTCCGATCCTGGATTCACACCCACAGTCCAATCCTGGGTTCACACCCAGAGTCCGATCCTGGATTCATACCCACAGTCCAAACCTGGATTCACACCCGGAGTCCAATCCTGGATTCACACTCAGAGTCCGATTCTAGATTCACACTCAGAGTCCGATCCTGGATTCATACCCACAGTCCAATCCTGGATTCACACCCGGAGTCCAATCCTGGATTCACACCCGGAGTCCGATTCTAGATTCACACCCAGAGTCCGATCCTGGATTCACACCCACAGTCCAATCCTGGGTTCACGCCCAGAGTCCGATCCTGGATTCATACCCACAGTCCAATCCTGGATTCACACCCGGAGTCCAATCCTGGATTCACACCCGGAGTCCGATTCTAGATTCACACTCAGTGTCCGATCCTGGATTCACACCCAGAGTCCGATCCTGGATTCACACCCACAGCCCGATCCTGGATTCACACCCATAGTCTGATCCTGGATTCACACCCGGAGTCCGATCCTGGATTCACACCCAGAGTCCGATCCTGGATTCACACCCACAGCCCGATCCTGGATTCACACCCACAGTCTGATCCTGGATTCACACCCGGAGTCCGATCCTGGATTTACACCCACAGTCCGATCCTGGATTCGCACCAAGAGTCCGATCCTGGATTCACACCCAGAGTCCGATCCTGGCTTCACACCCAGAGTCTGATCCTGGATTCACGCGCAGAGTCCGATCCAGGTTTCACACCCAGAGTCTGAGCCTGGATTCACACCCAATGTCCGATCCTGGAATCACACCCAGAGTCCGATCCTGGATTCACACCCTCAGTCCGATCCTTGATTCACACTCAGAGTCCGATCCTGGATTCAAACCCAGAGTCTGATCCTGGATTCACACCCGGAGTCCGATCCTCGATTCACACTCAGAGTCCGATCCTGGATTCACACTCAGAGTCCGATCCTGGATTCACACCCACAGAACAATCATGGGTTCACACTCAGAGTTCGATCCTGGATTCACTCCCACAGTCCAATCCTGGATTCAAACCCGGAGTACGATCCTTGATTCAGACCCACAGTCCGATCCTGGATTCACACCCACAGTCCGATCCTGGATTCACACCCACAGCCCGATCCTGGATTCACACCCACAGCCCGATCCTGGATTCACACCCACAGCCCGATCCTGGATTCACACCCACAGTCCGATCCTGGATTCACACCAAGAGTCCGATCCTGGCTTCACACCCAGAGTCTGATCCTGGATTCACACGCAGAGTCCGATCCAGGTTTCACACCCAGAGTCCGATCCTGGATTCATACCCACAGTCCAATCCTGGATTCAGACCCACAGTCCGATCCTGGATCACACCCGGAGTCCGATCCTGGATACACACCCACAGTCCGATCCTCGATTCACACTCAGAGTCCGATCCTGGATTCACACCCACAGTCCGATCCTGGATTCACACCCACAGTCCAATCCTGGATTCACACCCACAGTCCGATCCTGGATTCACACCCACAGTCCAATCCTGGGTTCACACCCAGAGTCCGATCCTGGATTCACACCCAGAGTCCCATCCTGGATTCACAACCAGAGTCCGATCCTGGATTCACACCCACAGCCCGATCCTGGATTCTCACCCACAGTACAATCCTGGATTCACACCCAGAGTCCGATCCTGGATACTCACCCGGAGTCCGATCCTGGTTTCACTCCCAGAGTCCGATCCTGGATACACAGTCACAGTCCGATCCTGGATTCACACTCGGAGTCCGATCCTGGATTCACACTCAGCGTCCGATCCTGGATTCACACCCACAGTCCGATCGAGGATTCATACCCACAGTCGAATCCTGGGTTCACACCCACAGTCTGATCCTGGATTCACACCCACAGTCCCATCCTGGATTCACACCCACAGTCCAAACCTGGATTCACACCCACAGTCCGATCCTGGATTCACAACCAGAGTCCGATCCTGGATTCACACCCAGAGTCCGATCCTGGATTCACACCCAGAGTCCAATCCTGGATTCACATCCACAGTCCGATCCTGGATTCACACCCAGACTCCGACCCTGGATTCACACCCACAGTACAATCCTGGATTCACACCCGGAGTCCGATCCTGGATACTCACCCGGAGTCCGATCCTGGTTTCACTCCCAGAGTCCGATCCTGGATTCACACCCACAGTCTGATCCTGGATTCACACCCACAGTCCGATCGTGGATTCACACCCACAGTCTGATCCTGGATTCACTCCCACTGTCCGTTCGTGGATTCACACTCACAGTCCAATCCTGGGTTCACACCCACAGTTCGATCCTGGATTCACACCCACAGTCCAATTCTGGATTCACAATCGGTGTCCAATCCTGGATACGCACCCGGAGTCCGATCCTGGATTCACTCACACAGTCCGATCCTGGATCCACACGCACAGTCCAATCCTGTATTCACACCCGGAGTCCAATCCTGGGTACTCAACCGCAGTCCGATCCTGGATTCGCACCCACGGTCCGATCCTGGATTCACACCCACAGTACAATTCTGGATTCACACCCACAGTCCAATCCGGATTCACACTCACAGTCCGATCCTGGATTCACACTCAGAGACCAATTCTGGATTCATACCCAAAGTCCGACCGTGGATTCACACTCACAGTCCAATCCTGGGTTCACACCCACAGTCCGATCCTGGATTCACACCCACAGTCCAATTCTGGATTCACAATCGGTGTCCAATGCTGGATACGCACCCGGAGTCCGATCCTGGATTCACTCCCACAGTCCGATCCTGGATCCACACGCACAGTCCGATCCTGGATTCACTCCCACAGTCCGTCTTGGATTCACACCCAGAGTCCGATCCTGGATTCACACGCACAGTCCAATCCTGTATTCACACCCAGAGTCCAATCCTGGATTCACACCACAGTCTGATCCTGGATTTATACCCGGAGTCCGATCTTGGATTCACATCCACAGTCCGATCCTGGATTCATCACACAGAGTCCTATACTGGATGCACACCCAGAGTCTGATCCTGGATTCACATCCAGAGTCCGTTCCTGGATTCACAACCAGAGTCTGATCCTGGATTCACAGCCAGAGGCCGATCCTGGATTCACACCCACAGTCCGATCCTGAATTCACACCCAGAGTCCGATCCTGGATTCACACCCGGAATCCGATCCAGGATACACACCCAGAGTCTGATCCTGGATTCACACCCACAGTCTGATCCTGGATTTACACCCAGAGACTGATCTTGGATTCACACCCACTGTCCGATCCTGGATTCACACCCACTGTCCGATCCTGGATACAAACCCGGAATCCGATCCTGGAATCACACCCAGAATACGATCCTCGATACACACACGTAGTCCAATCCTGGATTCACACCCAGAGTAGGATCCTGGATACACACCCACAGTCTGATCCTGGATTCACACCCGAAGCCCGATCCTGGATTCACACCTGGAGACTGATCCTGGATTCACACCCAGAGTCTGTTCCTGGATTCACATCCGGAGCCCGATCCTGTATTCACACCTGGAGACTGATCCTGGATTCACACCCAGAGGCTGATCCTGGATTCCCACCCAGAGCCGATCCTGGATTCACACCCACAGTCCGATCCTGGATTCACACCAGGAGTCCGATCCTGGAAACACACCTAGAGTCCGATCCTGGATTCACACCCAGAGTCCGATCCTGGATTCACACTCAGAGTCCGATACTGGATTCACACCCAGAGTCCGATCCTGGATTCACAACCACAGACCAATCGTGCATTCACAGTCAGAGTCGGATCCTGGATATGCACCCGGAGTCCGATCCTGGATTCACACCCACAGTCCAATCCTGGATTCACACCCAGAGTCCAATCCTGGATTCACACCCAGAGTCCGATCCTGGATTCACACCCACAGTCCAATCCGGGGTTCACACCCAGAGTCCGATCCTGGATTCACACCCGGAGTCTGATTCTAGATTCACCCCCACAGTCCGATCTTGCTTTCACACCCACAGTCTGATCCTGGATTTAAACCCGGAGTCCGATCTTGGATTCAACTCCACAGTCCGATCCTGGATTCACACCCGGAGTCCGATCCTGGATACACACCTGGAGTCCGTTCCAGGGTTCACAGCCAGAGTCTGATCCTGGATTCACACCCGGATTCCGATCCTGTATTCACACCCAGAGTCCGATCCTGGATTCACAACCAGAGTCCGATCCTGGATTCACACCCAGAGTCCGATACTGGATTCACACCCAGAGTCCGATACTGGATTCACAACCACAGACCAATCGTGCATTCACAGTCAGAGTCGGATCCTGGATATGCACCCGGAGTCCGATCCTGGATTCACACCCACAGTCCAATCCTGGATTCACACCCAGAGTCCGATCCTGGATTCACAGCCACAGTCCAATCCTGGGTTCACACCCAGAGTCCGATCCTGGATTCACACCCGGAGTCCGATTCTAGATTCACCCCCACAGTCCGATCTTGCTTTCACACCCACAGTCTGATCCTGGATTTAAACCCGGAGTCCGATCTTGGATTCAACTCCACAGTCCGATCCTGGATTCACACCCGGAGTCCGATCCTGGATACACACCTGGAGTCCGTTCCAGGGTTCACAGCCAGAGTCTGATCCTGGATTCACACCCGGATTCCGATCCTGTATTCACACCCAGAGTCCGATCCTGGATTCACACCCTCAGTCCGATCCTTGATTCACACTCAGAGTCCGATCCTGGATTCACACCCACAGTCCGATCCTGGATTCACACCAGGAGTCCGATCCTGGAAACACACCCACAGTCCGATCCTGGATTCACACCAGGAGTCCGATCCTGGAAACACACCTAGAGTCCGATCCTGGATTCACACCTAGAGTCCGATCCTGAATTCACAACCAGAGTCTGATCCTGGATTCACACCCAGAGTCCGATACTGGATTCACACCCAGAGTCTGATCCTGGATTCACACCCGGAGTCCGATCCTTGATTCACACTCAGAGTCCGATCCTGGATTCTCACTCAGAGTCTGATCCTGGATTCACAACCACAGATCAATCGTGCATTCACAGTCAGAGTCGGATCCTGGATATGCACCCGGAGTCCGATCCTGGATTCACACCCATAGTCCAATCCTGGATTCACACCCAGAGTCCAATCCTGGATTCACACCCAGAGTCCGATCCTGGATTCACACCCACAGTCCAATCCTGGGTTCACACCCAGAGTCCGATCCTGGATTCATACCCACAGTCCAAACCTGGATTCACACCCGGAGTCCAATCCTGGATTCACACTCAGAGTCCGATTCTAGATTCACACTCAGAGTCCGATCCTGGATTCATACCCACAGTCCAATCCTGGATTCACACCCGGAGTCCAATCCTGGATTCACACCCGGAGTCCGATTCTAGATTCACACCCAGAGTCCGATCCTGGATTCACACCCACAGTCCAATCCTGGGTTCACGCCCAGAGTCCGATCCTGGATTCATACCCACAGTCCAATCCTGGATTCACACCCGGAGTCCAATCCTGGATTCACACCCGGAGTCCGATTCTAGATTCACACTCAGTGTCCGATCCTGGATTCACACCCAGAGTCCGATCCTGGATTCACACCCACAGCCCGATCCTGGATTCACACCCATAGTCTGATCCTGGATTCACACCCGGAGTCCGATCCTGGATTCACACCCAGAGTCCGATCCTGGATTCACACCCACAGCCCGATCCTGGATTCACACCCACAGTCTGATCCTGGATTCACACCCGGAGTCCGATCCTGGATTTACACCCACAGTCCGATCCTGGATTCGCACCAAGAGTCCGATCCTGGATTCACACCCAGAGTCCGATCCTGGCTTCACACCCAGAGTCTGATCCTGGATTCACGCGCAGAGTCCGATCCAGGTTTCACACCCAGAGTCTGAGCCTGGATTCACACCCAATGTCCGATCCTGGAATCACACCCAGAGTCCGATCCTGGATTCACACCCTCAGTCCGATCCTTGATTCACACTCAGAGTCCGATCCTGGATTCAAACCCAGAGTCTGATCCTGGATTCACACCCGGAGTCCGATCCTCGATTCACACTCAGAGTCCGATCCTGGATTCACACTCAGAGTCCGATCCTGGATTCACACCCACAGAACAATCATGGGTTCACACTCAGAGTTCGATCCTGGATTCACTCCCACAGTCCAATCCTGGATTCAAACCCGGAGTACGATCCTTGATTCAGACCCACAGTCCGATCCTGGATTCACACCCACAGTCCGATCCTGGATTCACACCCACAGCCCGATCCTGGATTCACACCCACAGCCCGATCCTGGATTCACACCCACAGCCCGATCCTGGATTCACACCCACAGTCCGATCCTGGATTCACACCAAGAGTCCGATCCTGGCTTCACACCCAGAGTCTGATCCTGGATTCACACGCAGAGTCCGATCCAGGTTTCACACCCAGAGTCCGATCCTGGATTCATACCCACAGTCCAATCCTGGATTCAGACCCACAGTCCGATCCTGGATCACACCCGGAGTCCGATCCTGGATACACACCCACAGTCCGATCCTCGATTCACACTCAGAGTCCGATCCTGGATTCACACCCACAGTCCGATCCTGGATTCACACCCACAGTCCAATCCTGGATTCACACCCACAGTCCGATCCTGGATTCACACCCACAGTCCAATCCTGGGTTCACACCCAGAGTCCGATCCTGGATTCACACCCAGAGTCCCATCCTGGATTCACAACCAGAGTCCGATCCTGGATTCACACCCACAGCCCGATCCTGGATTCTCACCCACAGTACAATCCTGGATTCACACCCAGAGTCCGATCCTGGATACTCACCCGGAGTCCGATCCTGGTTTCACTCCCAGAGTCCGATCCTGGATACACAGTCACAGTCCGATCCTGGATTCACACTCGGAGTCCGATCCTGGATTCACACTCAGCGTCCGATCCTGGATTCACACCCACAGTCCGATCGAGGATTCATACCCACAGTCGAATCCTGGGTTCACACCCACAGTCTGATCCTGGATTCACACCCACAGTCCCATCCTGGATTCACACCCACAGTCCAAACCTGGATTCACACCCACAGTCCGATCCTGGATTCACAACCAGAGTCCGATCCTGGATTCACACCCAGAGTCCGATCCTGGATTCACACCCAGAGTCCAATCCTGGATTCACATCCACAGTCCGATCCTGGATTCACACCCAGACTCCGACCCTGGATTCACACCCACAGTACAATCCTGGATTCACACCCGGAGTCCGATCCTGGATACTCACCCGGAGTCCGATCCTGGTTTCACTCCCAGAGTCCGATCCTGGATTCACACCCACAGTCTGATCCTGGATTCACACCCACAGTCCGATCGTGGATTCACACCCACAGTCTGATCCTGGATTCACTCCCACTGTCCGTTCGTGGATTCACACTCACAGTCCAATCCTGGGTTCACACCCACAGTTCGATCCTGGATTCACACCCACAGTCCAATTCTGGATTCACAATCGGTGTCCAATCCTGGATACGCACCCGGAGTCCGATCCTGGATTCACTCACACAGTCCGATCCTGGATCCACACGCACAGTCCAATCCTGTATTCACACCCGGAGTCCAATCCTGGGTACTCAACCGCAGTCCGATCCTGGATTCGCACCCACGGTCCGATCCTGGATTCACACCCACAGTACAATTCTGGATTCACACCCACAGTCCAATCCGGATTCACACTCACAGTCCGATCCTGGATTCACACTCAGAGACCAATTCTGGATTCATACCCAAAGTCCGACCGTGGATTCACACTCACAGTCCAATCCTGGGTTCACACCCACAGTCCGATCCTGGATTCACACCCACAGTCCAATTCTGGATTCACAATCGGTGTCCAATGCTGGATACGCACCCGGAGTCCGATCCTGGAT
This sequence comes from Isurus oxyrinchus, assembly GCA_026770705.1. NCBI lineage: Eukaryota > Metazoa > Chordata > Chondrichthyes > Lamniformes > Lamnidae > Isurus > Isurus oxyrinchus. The sequence continues at coordinate 272,624 of JANJGN010000696.1, read as the reverse complement.
TCACTCCCACAGTCCGATCCTGGATCCACACGCACAGTCCGATCCTGGATTCACTCCCACAGTCCGTCTTGGATTCACACCCAGAGTCCGATCCTGGATTCACACGCACAGTCCAATCCTGTATTCACACCCAGAGTCCAATCCTGGATTCACACCACAGTCTGATCCTGGATTTATACCCGGAGTCCGATCTTGGATTCACATCCACAGTCCGATCCTGGATTCATCACACAGAGTCCTATACTGGATGCACACCCAGAGTCTGATCCTGGATTCACATCCAGAGTCCGTTCCTGGATTCACAACCAGAGTCTGATCCTGGATTCACAGCCAGAGGCCGATCCTGGATTCACACCCACAGTCCGATCCTGAATTCACACCCAGAGTCCGATCCTGGATTCACACCCGGAATCCGATCCAGGATACACACCCAGAGTCTGATCCTGGATTCACACCCACAGTCTGATCCTGGATTTACACCCAGAGACTGATCTTGGATTCACACCCACTGTCCGATCCTGGATACAAACCCGGAATCCGATCCTGGAATCACACCCAGAATACGATCCTCGATACACACATGTAGTCCAATCCTGGATTCACACCCAGAGTAGGATCCTGGATACACACCCACAGTCTGATCCTGGATTCACACCCGGAGCCCGATCATGGATTCACACCTGGAGACTGATCCTGGATTCACACCCAGAGTCTGTTCCTGGATTCACATCCGGAGCCCGATCCTGGATTCACACCTGGAGACTGATCCTGGATTCACACCCAGAGGCTGATCCTGGATTCCCACCCAGAGCCGATCCTGGATTCACACCCACAGTCCGATCCTGGATTCACACCAGGGGTCCGATCCTGGATTCACACTCAGAGTCCGATCCTGAATTCACAACCAGAGTCTGATCCTGGATTCACACCCACAGTCCGATCCTGGATTCACACCAGGAGTCCGATCCTGGATTCACAACCAGAGTCCGATCCAGAATTCACAACCAGAGTCTGATCCTGGATTCACACCCAGAGTCCGATACTGGATTCACACCCAGAGTCCGATCCTGGATTCACAACCACAGACCAATCGTGCATTCACAGTCAGAGTCGGATCCTGGATATGCACCCGGAGTCCGATCCTGGATTCACACCCACAGTCCAATCCTGGATTCACACCCAGTGTCCAATCCTGGATTCACACCCAGAGTCCAATCCTGGATTCACACCCAGAGTCCGATCCTGGATTCACACCCACAGTCCAATCCTGGATTCACACCCAGAGTCCAATCCTGGATTCACACCCAGAGTCCGATCCTGGATTCACACCCACAGTCCAATCCTGGGTTCACACCCGGAGTACGATCCTGGATTCACCCCCACAGTCCGATCTTGGTTTCACACCCACAGTCTGATCCTGGATTTAAATCCGGAGTCCGATCTTGGATTCAACTCCACAGTCCGATCCTGGGTACTCAACCGCAGTCCGATCCTGGATTCACACCCAACGCCCGATCCTGGATTCACACCCACAGTCTGATCCTGGATTCACACCCAACGCCTGATCCTGGATTCACACCCACAGTCTGATCCTGGATTCACTCCCACTGTCCGATCGTGGATTCACACTCACAGTCCAATCCTGGATTCACACCCACAGTTCGATCCTGGATTCACACCCACAGTCCAATTCTGGATTCACAATCGGTGTCCAATCCTGGATACGCACCCGGAGTCCGATCCTGGATTCACTCCCACAGTCCGATCCTGGATCCACACGCACAGTCCAATCCTGTATTCACACCCGGAGTCCAATCCTGGGTACTCAACCGCAGTCCGATCCTGGATTCACACCCAAAGCCCGATCCTGGATTCACACACAGTCTGATCCTGGATTCACACCCACTGTCCGATCCTGGATTCACACCCAGACTCTGATCCTGGATTCACACCCACTGTCCGATCCTGGATTCACACCCAGAGTCCGATCCTGGATTCACACACACAGTCTGATCCTGGAATCACACCCACAGTCCAATCCTGGATTCACACCCGGAGTCCAATCCTGGATACTTAACCGGGGTCCGATCCTGGATACACACCCGGTGTCTGATCCTGTGTACACATCCGGAGTCCGATCCTGGATTCACACCCACAGTCCGATCCTGGATTCACACCCAGAGTCTGATCCTGGAATCACACCCATGATCCATTCCTCTGTTCACACCCAGAGTCCGATCCTGGATTCTCACCCAGAGTACGATCCTGGATTCACACCCAGAGTTCGATCCTGGATGCACACCCAGGGTCCGATCCTGGATTCACATCCGCTGTCTGAACCTGGATTCACTCCCAGAGTCCGATCCTGGATTCACACCCACAGTCTGATCCTGGATTCACATCCACTGTCCGATCCTGGGTTCACACCCAGAGTCCGATCCTGGACTCACACCCACAGTCCGATCCTGGATTCACACCCGGAGTCCGATCCTGGATACACATCCGGAGTCCGATCCCAGGATAACACCCAGAGTCTGATCCTGGATTCACACCCACAGTCCGATCCTGGATTCACAAACACAGTCCGATCCTGGATTCACACCCACAGTCCGATCCTGGATTCACACCCACAGTCCGATCCTGGATTCACACCCAGAGTCCGATCCTGAATTCAAACCCACAGTCCAATCCTGGATTCACATCCAGAGTCTGATCCTGGATTCACACCCACAGTCCGATCCTGGACTCACACCCACAGTCCGATCCTGGATTCACATCCAGAGTCCGATCCTGGATTCGCACTCACAGTCCGATCCTGGATTCACACCCACAGTCCGATCCTGGACTCACACCCACAGTCCGATCCTGGATTCACATCCAGAGTCCGATGCTGGACTCACACCCACAGTCCGATCCTGGATTCACATCCAGAGTCCGATGCTGGATTCACACCAACAGTCCGATCATGGATTCAAACCCAGAGTCTGATCCTGAATTCACACCCACAGTCTGATCCTGGATTCACACCCGGAGTCCGATCCTTGATTCACACTCAGAGTCCGATCCTGGATTCGCACTCAGAGTCCGATCCTGGATTCACACCCAGAGTCCGATCCTGGATTCACACCCAGAGTCCGATCCTGGATTCACACCCACAGAACAATCATGGGTTCACACTCAGAGTTCGATCCTGGATTCACTCCCACAGTCCAATCCTGGATTCAAACCCGGAGTACGATCCTTGATTCAGACCCACAGTCCGATCCTGGATTCACACCCAGATTCCGATCCTGGATTCACACCCACAGTCCGATCCTCGATTCACACCCACAGTCTGATCCTGGATTCACACCCACAGTCTGATCCTGGATTCACACCCGGATTCCGATCCTGGATTTATACCCACAGTCCGATCCTGGATTCACACCCGGATTCCGATCCTGGATTTATACCCACAGTCCGATCCTGGCTTCACACCCAGAGTCTGATCCTGGATTCACACGCAGAGTCTGATCCAGGTTTCACACCCAGAGTCCGATCCTGGATTCACACCCAGAGTCCGATCCTGGATTCACACCTGGAGACTGATCCTGGATTCACACCCAGAGGCTGATCCTGGATTCCCACCCAGAGCCGATCCTGGATTCACACCCACAGTCCGATCCTGGATTCACACCAGGGGTCCGATCCTGGATTCACACTCAGAGTCCGATCCTGAATTCACAACCAGAGTCTGATCCTGGATTCACACCCACAGTCCGATCCTGGATTCACACCAGGAGTCCGATCCTGGATTCACAACCAGAGTCCGATCCAGAATTCACAACCAGAGTCTGATCCTGGATTCACACCCAGAGTCCGATACTGGATTCACACCCAGAGTCCGATCCTGGATTCACAACCACAGACCAATCGTGCATTCACAGTCAGAGTCGGATCCTGGATATGCACCCGGAGTCCGATCCTGGATTCACACCCACAGTCCAATCCTGGATTCACACCCAGTGTCCAATCCTGGATTCACACCCAGAGTCCAATCCTGGATTCACACCCAGAGTCCGATCCTGGATTCACACCCACAGTCCAATCCTGGATTCACACCCAGAGTCCAATCCTGGATTCACACCCAGAGTCCGATCCTGGATTCACACCCACAGTCCAATCCTGGGTTCACACCCGGAGTACGATCCTGGATTCACCCCCACAGTCCGATCTTGGTTTCACACCCACAGTCTGATCCTGGATTTAAACCCGGAGTCCGATCTTGGATTCAACTCCACAGTCCGATCCTGGGTACTCAACCGCAGTCCGATCCTGGATTCACACCCAACGCCCGATCCTGGATTCACACCCACAGTCTGATCCTGGATTCACACCCAACGCCTGATCCTGGATTCACACCCACAGTCTGATCCTGGATTCACTCCCACTGTCCGATCGTGGATTCACACTCACAGTCCAATCCTGGATTCACACCCACAGTTCGATCCTGGATTCACACCCACAGTCCAATTCTGGATTCACAATCGGTGTCCAATCCTGGATACGCACCCGGAGTCCGATCCTGGATTCACTCCCACAGTCCGATCCTGGATCCACACGCACAGTCCAATCCTGTATTCACACCCGGAGTCCAATCCTGGGTACTCAACCGCAGTCCGATCCTGGATTCACACCCAAAGCCCGATCCTGGATTCACACACAGTCTGATCCTGGATTCACACCCACTGTCCGATCCTGGATTCACACCCAGACTCTGATCCTGGATTCACACCCACTGTCCGATCCTGGATTCACACCCAGAGTCCGATCCTGGATTCACACACACAGTCTGATCCTGGAATCACACCCACAGTCCAATCCTGGATTCACACCCGGAGTCCAATCCTGGATACTTAACCGGGGTCCGATCCTGGATACACACCCGGTGTCTGATCCTGTGTACACATCCGGAGTCCGATCCTGGATTCACACCCACAGTCCGATCCTGGATTCACACCCAGAGTCTGATCCTGGAATCACACCCATGATCCATTCCTCTGTTCACACCCAGAGTCCGATCCTGGATTCTCACCCAGAGTACGATCCTGGATTCACACCCAGAGTTCGATCCTGGATGCACACCCAGGGTCCGATCCTGGATTCACATCCGCTGTCTGAACCTGGATTCACTCCCAGAGTCCGATCCTGGATTCACACCCACAGTCTGATCCTGGATTCACATCCACTGTCCGATCCTGGGTTCACACCCAGAGTCCGATCCTGGACTCACACCCACAGTCCGATCCTGGATTCACACCCGGAGTCCGATCCTGGATACACATCCGGAGTCCGATCCCAGGATAACACCCAGAGTCTGATCCTGGATTCACACCCACAGTCCGATCCTGGATTCACAAACACAGTCCGATCCTGGATTCACACCCACAGTCCGATCCTGGATTCACACCCACAGTCCGATCCTGGATTCACACCCAGAGTCCGATCCTGAATTCAAACCCACAGTCCAATCCTGGATTCACATCCAGAGTCTGATCCTGGATTCACACCCACAGTCCGATCCTGGACTCACACCCACAGTCCGATCCTGGATTCACATCCAGAGTCCGATCCTGGATTCGCACTCACAGTCCGATCCTGGATTCACACCCACAGTCCGATCCTGGACTCACACCCACAGTCCGATCCTGGATTCACATCCAGAGTCCGATGCTGGACTCACACCCACAGTCCGATCCTGGATTCACATCCAGAGTCCGATGCTGGATTCACACCAACAGTCCGATCATGGATTCAAACCCAGAGTCTGATCCTGAATTCACACCCACAGTCTGATCCTGGATTCACACCCGGAGTCCGATCCTTGATTCACACTCAGAGTCCGATCCTGGATTCGCACTCAGAGTCCGATCCTGGATTCACACCCAGAGTCCGATCCTGGATTCACACCCAGAGTCCGATCCTGGATTCACACCCACAGAACAATCATGGGTTCACACTCAGAGTTCGATCCTGGATTCACTCCCACAGTCCAATCCTGGATTCAAACCCGGAGTACGATCCTTGATTCAGACCCACAGTCCGATCCTGGATTCACACCCAGATTCCGATCCTGGATTCACACCCACAGTCCGATCCTCGATTCACACCCACAGTCTGATCCTGGATTCACACCCACAGTCTGATCCTGGATTCACACCCGGATTCCGATCCTGGATTTATACCCACAGTCCGATCCTGGATTCACACCCGGATTCCGATCCTGGATTTATACCCACAGTCCGATCCTGGCTTCACACCCAGAGTCTGATCCTGGATTCACACGCAGAGTCTGATCCAGGTTTCACACCCAGAGTCCGATCCTGGATTCACACCCAGAGTCCGATCCTGGATTCATACCCACAGTCCAATCCTGTGTTCACACGCACAGTCTGATCCTGGATTCACACCCACAGTCCGATCCTGGATTCAAACCCACAGTCCGATCCTGGATCACACCCGGAGTCCGATCCTGGATACACACCCACAGTCTGATCCTCGATTCACACTCAGAGTCCGATCCTGGATTCACACCCACAGTCCGATCCTGGATTCACACCCACAGTCCGATCCTGGATTCACACCCACAGTCCAATTCTGGATTCACAATCGGTGTCCAATACTGGATACGCACCCGGAGTCCGATCCTGGATTCACTCCCACAGTCCGTCCTGGATTCACACGCACAGTCCAATCCTGTATTCACACCCAGAGTCCAATCCTGGATTCACACCACAGTCTGATCCTGGATTTATACCCGGAGTCCGATCTTGGATTCACATCCACAGTCCGATCCTGGATTCATCACACAGAGTCCTATACTGGATACACACCCGGAGTCCGTTCCTGGGTTCAGACCCAGACTGTGATCCTGGATTCACACCCACAGTCCAATCATGGATTCACACCCACAGCCCGATCCTGGATTCACACCCGGAGTCCGATCCTGGATTCACATCCAGAGTCCGATCCTGGATTCACAACCAGAGTCTGATCCTGGATTCACATCCAGAGTCCGATCCTGGATTCACAACCAGAGTCTGATCCTGGATTCACACCCAGAGGCCGATCCTGGATTCACACCCACAGTCCGATCCTGAATTCACACCCAGAGTCCGATCCTGGATTCACACCCACAGTCTGATCCTGGATTTACACCCAGAGACTGATCTTGGATTCACACCCACTGTCCGATCCTGGATACAAACCCGGAATCCGATCCTGGAATCACACCCAGAATACGATCCTCGATACACACACGTAGTCCCATCCTGGATTCACACCCAGAATAGGATCCTGGATACACACCCACAGTCTGATCCTGGATTCACACCCGGAGCCCGATCATGGATTCACACCTGGAGACTGATCCTGGATTCACACCCAGAGTCTGTTCCTGGATTCACATCCGGAGCCCGATCCTGGATTCACACCTGGAGACTGATCCTGGATTCCCACCCAGAGCCGATCCTGGATTCACACCCACAGTCCGATCCTGGATTCACACCAGGGGTCCGATCCTGGATTCACACTCAGAGTCCGATCCTGAATTCACAACCAGAGTCTGATCCTGGATTCACACCCAGAGTCCGATACTGGATTCACACCCAGAGTCCGATCCTGGATTCACAACCACAGACCAATCGTGCATTCACAGTCAGAGTCGGATCCTGGATATGCACCCGGAGTCCGATCCTGGATTCACACCCACAGTCCAATCCTGGATTCACACCCAGTGTCCAATCCTGGATTCACACCCAGAGTCCAATCCTGGATTCACACCCAGAGTCCGATCCTGGATTCACACCCACAGTCCGATCTTGGTTTCACACCCACAGTCTGATCCTGGATTTAAACCCGGAGTCCGATCTTGGATTCAACTCCACAGTCCGATCCTGGGTACTCAACCGCAGTCCGATCCTGGATTCACACCCAACGCCCGATCCTGGATTCACACCCACAGTCTGATCCTGGATTCACTCCCACTGTCCGATCGTGGATTCACACTCACAGTCCAATCCTGGGTTCACACCCACAGTTCGATCCTGGATTCACACCCACAGTCCAATTCTGGATTCACAATCGGTGTCCAATCCTGGATACGCACCCGGAGTCCGATCCTGGATTCACTCCCACAGTCCGATCCTGGATCCACACGCACAGTCCAATCCTGTATTCACACCCGGAGTCCAATCCTGGGTACTCAACCGCAGTCCGATCCTGGATTCACACCCAAAGCCCGATCCTGGATTCACACACAGTCTGATCCTGGATTCACACCCACTGTCCGATCCTGGATTCACACCCAGACTCTGATCCTGGATTCACACCCACTGTCCGATCCTGGATTCACACCCAGAGTCCGATCCTGGATTCACACCCGGAGTCCAATCCTGGATACTTAACCGGGGTCCGATCCTGGATACACACCCGGAGTCCGATCCTGTGTACACATCCGGAGTCCGATCCTGGATTCACACCCACTGTCCGATCCTGGATTCACACCCAGAGTCTGATCCTGGAATCACACCCATGATCCATTCCTCTGTTCACACCCGGAGTCCGATCCTGGATTCTCACCCAGAGTACGATCCTGGATTCACACCCAGAGTCCGATCCTGGATGCACACCCAGGGTCCGATCCTGGATTCACATCCACTGTCTGAACCTGGATTCACTCCCAGAGTCCGATCCTGGATTCACACCCACAGTCCGATACTGGATTCACACCCACAGTCTGATCCTGGATTCACATCCACTGTCCGATCCTGGGTTCACACCCAGAGTCCGATCCTGGACTCACACCCACAGTCCGATCCTGGATTCACACCCGGAGTCCGATCCTGGATACACATCCGGAGTCCGATCCCAGGATAACACCCAGAGTCTGATCCTGGATTCACACCCGGAGTCCGATCCTGGATTCACACCCAGAGTCCGATCCTGGATTCACACCCACAGTCCGATCCTGGATTCACAAACACAGTCCGATCCTGGATTCACACCCACAGTCCGATCCTGGATTCACACCCAGAGTCCGATCCTGAATTCAAACCCACAGTCCGATCCTGGAATCACACCCACAGTCCGATCCTGGATTCACACCCAGAGTCCGATCCTGGATTCGCACTCACAGTCTGATCCTGGATTCACACCCACAGTCCGATCCTGGACTCACACCCACAGTCCGATCCTGGATTCACATCCAGAGTCCGATGCTGGTTTCACACCCACAGTCCGATCCTGGATTCACATCCAGAGTCCGATGCTGGATTCACACCCACAGTCCGATCCTGGATTCACACCCAGAGTCCGATCCTGAATTCACAACCAGAGTCTGATCCTGGATTCACACCAACAGTCCGATCCTGGAATCGCACCCAGAGTCCGATCCTGGCTTCACACCCAGAGTCTGATCCTGGATTCACACCCAATGTCCGATCCTGGATTCACACCCAGAGTCCGATCCTGGATTCATACCCACAGTCCAATCTTGTGTTCACACGCACAGTCTGATCCTGGATTCACACCCACAGTCCGATCCTGGAACACACCCGGAGTCCGATCGTGGATACACACCCACAGTCCGATCCTCGATTCACACTCAGAGTCCGATCCTGGATTCACACCCACAGTCAGATCCTGGATTCACACCCACAGTCCAATCCTGGGTTCACACCCAGAGTCCGAACCTGGATTCACACCCAGAGTCCGATCCTGGTTCACGACCAGAGTCCGATCCTGGATTCACACCCACAGCCCGATCCTGGATTCTCACCCACAGTACAATCCTGGATTCACACCCAGAGTCCAATCCTGGATTCACACCCGGAGTCCGATCCTGGATACTCACCCGGAGTCCGATCCTGGTTTCACTCCCAGAGTCCGATCCTGGATACACAGTCACAGTCCGATCCTGGATTCACACTCGGAGTCCGATCCTGGATTCACACTCAGCGTCCGATCCTGGATTCACACCCACAGTCCGATCGAGGATTCATACCCACAGTCGAATCCTGGATTCACACTCAGCGTCCGATCCTGGATTCACACCCACAGTCCGATCCTGGATTCATACCCACAGTCCGATCCTGGATTCATACCCACAGTCGAATCCTGGGTTCACACCCACAGTCTGATCCTGGATTCAGACCCACAGTCCAATCCTGGATTCACACCCACAGTCCCATCCTGGATTAACACCAGGAGTCCGATCCTGGATTCACACCCACAGTCCGATCCTGGATTCACACCCAGAGTCCAATCCTGGATTCACATCCACAGTCCGATCCTGGATTCACACCCAGACTCCGACCCTGGATTCACACCCACAGTACAATCCTGGATTCACACCCGGAGTCCGATCCTGGATACTCACCCGGAGTCCGATCCTGGTTTCACTCCCAGAGTCCGATCCTGGATTCACACCCACAGTCTGATCCTGGATTCACACCCACTGTCCGATCCTGGATTCACAATCGGTGTCCAATCCTGGATTCACACCCACTGTCCGATCGTGGATTCACTCCCACAGTCCGATCCTGGATTCACACCCACAGTCCGATCCTGGATTCACACCCGGAGTCCGATCCTGGATCCACACGCACAGTCCAATCCTGTATTCACACCCGGAGTCCAATCCTGGGTACTCAACCGCAGTCCGATCCTGGATTCGCACCCACGGTCTGATCCTGGATTCACACCCACAGTACAATTCTGGATTCACACCCACAGTCCAATCCGGATTCACACCCACAGTCCGATCCTGGATTCACACTCCGAGTCCAATCCTGGATTCACACCCAAAGTCCGACCGTGGATTCACACTCACAGTCCAATCCTGGATTCACAATCGGTGTCCAATCCTGGATACGCACCCAGAGTCCGATCCTGGATTCACTCCCACAGTCCGTCCTGGATTCACACCCACAGTCCAATCCTGTATTCACACCCGGAGTCCAATCCTGGGTACTCAACCGCAGTCCGATCCTGGATTCACACCCACAGTCTGATCCTGGATTCACACCCAGTCTGATCCTGGATTCACACCCACTGTCCGATCCTGGATTCACACCCACAGTCTGATCCTGGATTCACACCCACAGTCTGATCCTGGATTCACACCCACTGTCCGATCCTGGATTCACACCCAGAGTCTGATCCTGGATACTCACACCCACAGTCCGATCCTGGATTCACACCCACAATCCAATCTTGGATTCACAATCGGTGTCCAATCCTGGATACGCACCTGGAGTCCGATCCTGGATTCACACCCACAGTCCTATCCTGCGTTCGCACCCTGATTTCGATCCTGGATTCCCAAGCACAGTCCAATCCTGGATTCACATCCAGAGTCCGATCCTGGATTCACACCCACAGTCCATTCCTGGGTTCGCACCCAGATTTCGATCCTGGATTCACACGCACAGTCCGATCCTGGATTCACACACAGAGTCCAATCCTGGATTCACACAAGGAGTCCAATCCTGGAGACTCAACCGGAGTCCGATCCTGTTCTCACACCCACAGTCCGATCCTGGATTCACACCCACAGTCTGAACCTGGATTCACACCCACAGTCTGATCCTGGGTTCACACCCACAGTCCGATCCTGGATTCACACCCACAGTCCGATCCTGGATTCACACCCACAGTCCGATCCTGGACTCATACCCACAGTCCAATCTTGGATACACACCCGGTGTCCAATCCTGGATTCACACCCAAAGTCCGATCCAGGATTCACACCCAAAGTCCGATCCAGGATTCACACCCACAGTCTGATCCTGGATTCACACCCACTTTCCGATCCTGGATTCACACCCAGAGTCTGACCCTGGATTCACACCCACTGTCCGATCCTGGATTCACACCCAGAGTCCGATCCTGGATACACACCCGGAGTCCGATCCTGTGTACACATCCGGAGTCCGATCCTGGATTCACACCCACAGTCCAATCCTGGATTCACACCCAGAGTCCGATCCTGGATTCACACCCACAGTCCAATCCTGGATTCACATCCAGAGTCCGATCCTGGATTCACACCCACAGTCCATTCCTGGGTTCCCACCCAGATTTCGATCCTGGATTCACACGCACAGTCCGATCCTGGATTCACACACAGAGTCCAATCCTGGATTCACACAAGGAGTCCAATCTTGGAGACTCAACCGGAGTCCGATCCTGTTCTCACACCCACAGTCCGATCCTGGGTTCACACCCACAGTCCGATCCTGGACTCACACCCACAGTCCGATCCTGGATTCACACCCGGAGTCCAATCCTGGATTCACACCCACAGTCCAATCCTGGATACACAGCCGGAGTCCAATCCTGGATTCACACCCAAAGTCCGATCCTGGATTCACACCCACAGTCTGATCCTGGATTCACACCCAGAGTCCGATCCTGGATTCACACCCACAGTCCAATCCTGGATACACACCCGGAGTCCAATCCTGGATTCACACCCAAAGTCCGATCCAGGATTCACACCCACAGTCTGATCCTGGATTCACACCCAGAGTCCGATACTGGATTCACACCCAGAGTCTGACCCTGGATTCACACCAACTGTCCGATCCTGGATTCACACCCAGAGTCCGATCCTGGATACACACCCGGACTCCGATCCTGGGTACACATCCGGAGTCCGATCCTGGATTCACACCCCACTCCAATCCTGGATTCACACCCGGAGTCCGATCCTGGATTCACACCCGGAGTCCGATCCTGGATACACACCCGGAGTCCGATCCTGGATTCACACCCAGAGTGTGATCCTGGATTCACACCCAGAGTCCGATCGAGGATTTATACCCACAGTCCATTCCTGGGTTCACACCCACAGTCTGATCCTGGATTTATACCCACAGTCCAATCCTGGATTCACGCCCACAGTCAGATCCTGGATTCACACCCACAGTCCGATCCTGGATTAACACCAGGAGTCCGAACCTGGATTCACACACACAGTTCGATCCTGGATTCGCACCCACAGTTCGATCCTGGATTCACATCCACAGTCCAATCCTGGGTTCACACCGAGAGTCCGATCCTGGATTCAAACCCACAGTCCGATCCTGGGTTCACACCCAGAGTCCGATCCTTGATTCACACCCAGAGTGTGATCCTGGATTCACACCCAGAGTCCGATCCTGGATTCACTCCCACAGTCCGATCCTGGATTCACACCTACAGTCCGATCCTGGATTCACACCCGGAGTACGATCCTGGATTCTCACCCGGAGTACGATCCTGGATTCACACCCACAGTCCGATCCTGGATTCACACCCACAGTCTGATCCTGGATTCACACCCACAGTCCGATCCTGGATTCACACCCACAGTCCAATACTGGATTCACACCCAGAGTCCGATCCTGGATTCACACCCACAGTCCGATCCTGGATTCACACCAAGAGTCCGATCCTGGATACACACCCGTACTCCGATCCTGTATTCACCCACGGAGTCTGATCCTGAATTCACACCCACAGTCTGATCCTGGATTCACACCCACAGTCCGATCCTGGATTCACACCCACAGTCCGATCCTGGATTCACACCCAGAGTCCGATCCTGGATTCACACCCAGAGTCCAATCCTGGGTTCACACCTGGAGTCCGATCGTGGATTCAAACCCGCAGTCCGATCATGGATTCTCATAAAGAGACCGATCCTGGATTCACACCCAGAGTCCGATCCTGGGTTCACACCTGGAGTCCGATCCTGGATTCAAACCCACAGTCCAATCCTGGATTCACACCCGGAGTCCGATCCTGGATTCACACCCACAGTCCAATCCTGGATTCACACCTGGAGTCCGATCCTGGATTCACACCCACAGTCCAATCCTGGATTCACACCTGGAGTCCGATCCTGGATTCACACCCACAGTCCGATCCTGGATTCACACCCACAGTCCAATCCTGGATTCACACCCACAATCCGATTCTGGATTCACACCAAGACTCCGATCCTGGATTCACTCCCACAATCCGATTCTGGATTCACACCAAGACTCCGATCCTGGATTCACTCCCACAGTCCATTCCTGGATTCACACCCGGTGTCCGATCCTGGATATCACCCGGAGTCCAATCCTGGATTCACACCCAGAGTCCGATCCGAATACACACCCGGAGTCCGATCCTGGATACACACCCACAGTCCGATCCTGGATTCACACCCACAGTCCAATCCTGGATACTCAACCGGAGTCTGATCCTGGTTTCAAACCCAGAGTCCGATCCTGGATACACACCCGGAGTCCGATCCTGGATTCACACCCACAGTCCAATCCTGGATTCACACGCACAGTCCGATCCTGGATTCACACCCGGAGTCCGATCCTGGATTCACACCCACAGTCCAATCCTGGATTCACACCCGGAGTCCGATCCAGGATTAGCATACAGTGTCCGATTTTATATTCAAACCCAGAATCCGATCAAGGATTCATAGCCACAGTACAATCCTGGGTTCACACCTACAGTCTGATCCAGGATTCACACCCACAGTCCAATCCTGGATTCACACACACAGTCCGATCCTGGATTCACACCAGGAGTCCGATCCTGGATATTCACCTGGAGTCTGATCCAGGTTTCGAGCCCAGAGTCCGATCCTGGATACACACCCAGAGTCCGATCCTGGATTCACACTCAGAGTCCGATTTTGGATTCACACCCAGACGCCGATCCTGGATTCACAACCACAGTTCAATCCTCGATTCACACCCGGAGTCCGATCCTGGATATTCACACGGAGTCTGATCCAGGTTTCGAGCCCAGAGTCCGATCCTGGATACACACCCGGAGTCCGATCCTGGATATCACCCGGAGTCCGATCCTGGATTCACACCCAGAGTCCGATCCGAATACACACCCGGAGTCTGATCCTGGATACACACCCACAGTCCGATCCTGGATTCACACCCACAATCCAATCCTGGATTCACACCCACAATCCAATCCTGGATACACACCCGGAGTCCGATCCTGGATTAGCATACAGTGTCCGATTTTATATTCAAACCCAGAGTCCGATCAAGGATTCATAGCCACAGTACAATCCTGGGTTCACACCTACAGTCTGATCCTGGATTCACACCCACAGTCCAATCCTGGATTCACACCAGGAGTCCGATCCTGGATTCACACCAGGAGTCCGAACCTGGATTCACACCCACAGTCCGATCCTGGATTCACACCCACAGTCCGATCCTGGATTCACACTGAGAGTCCAATCCTGGATTCACACCCAGAGTCTGATCATGGATTCACATCCGGAGCCTGATCCTGGATTAACACCCACAGTCCGATCCTGGATTCGCACCCACAGTCCGATCCTGGTTTCACACGCACAGTCCAATCCTGGATTCACACCCGGAGCCTGATCCTGGATTCACACCCACAGTCCGATCCTGGATTCACACCCAGAGTCCGATCCTGGATTCACACCCAGAGTCCGATCCTGGATTCATACCTGGAGTCCGATACTGGATATATACCCAGAGTCCAATCCTGGATTCACACCCAGAGTCCAATACTGGATTCACCCCGGAGTCCGATCCTGGATTCACACCCAGTGTCCGATCCTAGGTTCACAAACAGAGCCTGATGCTGAATTCACACCTAGAGACAGATAGAAGATTCTCAACCAAAGCATGATCCTGGATTCATACCAAGAGTCAGAAACTGGACATACAACCGGAATCCAATCGCAGTGCAGTGTGAATTGGTGCATTTTCTTATGGTTCAATGTGTAATAGTGCATTCTGATATCATACAGTGTGTAATGGAGCAGGGAGCAATGGTGCAGTGTGTCACGGTGCAGTGTGACATGGTGCAGTGTGTAATGGTGCAGTGTGTCATGGTGCAGTGTGTCATGGTGCATTGCGTCATGGTGCAGTGTGACATGGTGCAGTGTGTCATGGTGCAGTGTGTAATGGTGCAGTGTGTAATGGTGCAGTGTGTCATGGTGCAGTGAGCAATGGTGCAGTGTGTCATGGTGCAGTGTGTCATGGTGCAGTGTGCCATGGTGCAGTGTGCCATGGTGCAGTGTGTCGTGGTGCAGTGTGTCATGGTGCAGTGTGTCATGGTGCAGTGCGAAATGGTGCAGTGTGTCATGGAGCAGTGTGTCATGGTGCAGTGTGTAATGGTGCAGTGTGTCATGGTGCACTGTGACAAGGTTCAGTGTGTCATGGTGCGGTGTGTAATGGTGCGGTGTGTCATGGTGAGTGTGTCATGGTGCAGTGTGTCATGGTGCAGTGTGTCATGGTGCAGTGTGTAATGTTGCAGTGTGTCATGGTGCAGTGTGACATGGTGCAGTGTGTCAAGGTGCAGTGTGTAATGGTGCAGTGTGTAATGGTGCAGTGTGTCATGGTGCAGTGTGTAATGGTGCATTGTGCCATGGTGCAGTGTGTAAAGGTGCAGTGTGTAATGGTGCAGTGTGTCATGGTGCAGTGTGTAATGGTGCAGTGTGTCATGGTGCAGTGCGTCATGGTGCAGTGTGCAATAGTGCAGTGTGTCATGGTGCACTGTGTCATGGTGCACTGTGCCATGGTGCAGTGTGTCATGGTGCACTGTGTCATGGTGCAGTGTGTCATGGTGCAGTGTGTAATGGTGCAGTGTGTAATGCTGAGTATGTCATGGTGCAGTGTGACATGGTGCAGTTTGTCAAGGTGCAGTGTGCAATGGTGCAGTGTGTCATGGCACAGTGTGTCATGGTGCAGTGTGTCATGGTGCAGTGTGCAATAGTGCAGTGTGTCACGGTGCAGTGTGTCATGGTGCAGTGTGTCATGGTGCAGTGTGTAATGGTGCAGTGTGTCATGGTGCAGTGTGTCATGGTGCAGTGTGTCATGGTGCAGTGTGTCATGGTGCAGTGTGTAATGGTGCAGTGTGTAATGGTGCAGTGTGTCAGGGTGCAGTGTGTCATGGTACAGTGTGTCACGGTGCAGTGTGTAATGGTGCAGTATGATATGGTGCAGTGTGTCATGGTGCAGTGTGTCATGGTGCAGTGAGCAAAGGTGCAGTGTGTCATGGTGCAGTGTGTAATGGTGCAGTGTGTCATGGTGCAGTGTGTCATGGTGCACTGTCTCATGGAAAAGTGTGTCATGGTGCAGTGTGTAATGGTGCAGTGCGTAATGGTGCAGTGTGTCATGGTGCAGTGTGTAATGGTGCAATGTGTCATGGTGCAGTGTGTAATGGTGCAGTGAGCAATGGTGCAGTGTGTCATGGTGCAGTGATTAATGGTGCAGTGAGCAATTGTGCAGGATGTCATGGTGAAGAGTTTCAAGATGCAGTGTGTCATGGTGCAGTGTGTAATAGTGTAATGTCTCATGGTGGAGTGTGTCATGGTGCAGTGTGTAATGGTGCAGTGTGTAATGGTGCAGTGTGTCATGGTGCAGTTTGTAATGGTGCAGTGTGTCATGGTGCAGTGTGTCATGGTGCAGTGTGTCATGGAGCAGTGTGTCATGGTGCAGTGTGTCATGGAGCAGTGTGTCATGGTGCAGTGTGCCATGTTGCACTGTGTCATGGTGCAGTGTGTAATGGTGCAGTGTGTAATGGTGCAGTGTGTAATGGTGCAGTGTGTCATGGTGCAGTGTGTCATGGTGCAGTGTGTCATGGTGCAGTGTGACATGGTGCATTGTGTCATGGTGCAGTGTGTCATGGTGCAGTGTGTCATGGTGCAGTGTGTCATGGTACAGAGTGTCTTGGTGCAGTGTGACATGGTGCAGTGTGTCATGGTGCAGTGCGTAATGGTGCAGTGTGTCATGGTGCAGTGTGTAATTTTGCAGTGTGTCATGGTGCAGTGTGTCATGGTGCAGTGCGTAATGGTGCAGTGTGTCATGGTGCAATGTGTCATGGTGCAGTATGTAATGGTGCAGTGTGTAATGGTGCAGTGTGTCATGGTGAAGTTTGTAATGGTGCAGTGTGTCATGGTGCAGTGTGTCATGGTGCACTGTGTCATGGTGCAGTATGTAATGGTGCAGTGTGTAATGGTGCAGTGTGTCATGGTGCAGTGTGTCATTGTGCAGTGTGTCATGGTGCAGTGTGTAATGGTGCAGTGTGTCATGGTGCAGTGTGTAATGGTGCAGGGTGTCATGGTGCAGTGTGTAATGGAGCAGTGTCATGGTGCAGTGTGTCATGGTGCAGTGATCAATGGTGCAGTGTGTCATCGTGCAGAGTGTAATGGTGCAGTGTGTGATGATGCAGTGGGTCATGGTGCAGTGTGACATGGTGCAGTGTGTCATGTTGCAGTGTGAAATGGTGCAGTGTGACATGGTGCAGTGTGTCATGTTGCAGTGTGTCATGGTGCAGTGTGTCATGGTGCATTGTGTCATGGTGCAGTGTGTAATGGTGCAGTGTGTCATGATCCAGAGTGTCGTGGTGCAGTGTGTCATGGTGCAGTGTATCATGGTGCAGTGTGTAATGGTGCAGTGTGTCATGGTGCAGTGTGTCATGGTGCAGTGTGTAACGGTGCAGTGTGTAATGGTGCAGTGTGTCATAGTGCAGTGTGTCATGGTGCAGTGTGTAATGGTGCTGAGTGTAATGGTGCAGTGTGTCATGGTGCAGTGTGTCATGGTGCAGTGTGTAATGGTGCAGTGTGCCATGGTGCAGTGTTACATGGTGCAGTGTGTAATGGTTCAGTGTGTCATGGTGCAGTGTGTAATGGTGCAGTGTGTCATGGTGCAGTGTGACATGGTGCACTGTGACATGCTGCAGTGTGTAATGTTTCAGTGTGTCATGGTGCAGTGTGTCATTGTGCAGTGTGTAATGGTGCAGGTTGTCATGGTTCAGTGTGTCATGGTGCTGTGAGACATGGTGCAGTGTGTCATGTTGCAGTGTGACATGGTGCAGAGTGTAATGGTGCAGTGTTTCATGGTGCAGTGTGTCATGGTCAGTGTGTCATGGTGCAGTGTGTCATGGTGCAGTGTGTAATGGTGCAGTGTGTCATGGTGCAGTGCGTAATGGTGCAGGGTGTCATGGTGCAGTGTGTCATGGTGCAGTGTGTAATGGTGCAGTGTGTCATGGTGCAGTGTGTCATGGTACAGTGTGTCATGGTGCAATGCGTCATGGTGCAGTGCGTCATGGTGCAGTGTGTCATGGTGCAGTGTATCATGTTTCAGTGTGTCATGGTGCAGTGTGTAATAGTGCAGTGTGTAATGATGCGGTGTTTCATGGTGCAGTGTGTCATGATCCAGGGTGGCATGGTGCAGTGAGTCATGGTGCAGTGTGTAATAGTGCAGTGTGTCATGGTGCAGTGTGTTATGGTGCAGTGTTGTCATGGTGCAGTGTGGCATGGTGCAGTGTGTCATGGTGCAGTGTGTAATGGTGCAGTGTGTCATGATGCGGAGTGTCATGGTGCAGTGTGTCATGGTGCAGTGTGTCATGGTGCAGTGTGTAATGGTGCACTGTGTAATGGTGCAGTGTATCATGGTGCAGTGTGTAATGGTGCCGTGTGTCATGGTGCAGTGTGTCATGGAGCAGTGTGTCATGGTGCAGTGTGTCATGATCCAGTGTGTCATGGTGCAGTGTGTCATGGTGCAGTGTGTAATGGTGCAGTGTGTCATGGTGCAGTGTGTCATGGTGCAGTGTGTCATGGTGCAGTGTGTAATGGTGCAGTGTGTAATGGTTCAGTGTGTCATGGTGCAGTGTGTCATGGTGCAGTGTGTCATGGTGCAGTGTGTAATGGTGCAGTGTGTCGTGATCCAGTGTGTCATGATCCAGTGTGTCATGATGCAGTGTGTCATGGTGCAGAGTGTCATGGTGCAGTGTGTAATGGTGCAGTGTGTCATGGTGCAGTCTGTCATGGTGCAGTGTGTCATGGTGCAGTGTGTCATGGTGCAGTGTGTAATGGTGCAGTGTGTCATGGTGCAGTGAGTCATGGTGAACTGTGTCATGGTGCAGTGTGTCATGGTGCAGTGTGTCATGGTGCAGTGTGTCATGGTGCAGTGTGTCATTGTGCAGTGTGTAATGGTGCAGTGTGTCATGGTGCAGTCTGTCATGGTGCAGTGTGTCATGGTGCAGTGTGTAATGGTGCAGTGTGTCATGGTGCATTTTTTCATGGTGAAGTGTGTCATGGTGCAGTGTGTCATGGTGCACTGTGTCATGGTGCAGTGTGTCATGGTGCAGTGTGACATGGTGCAGTGTGTAATGGTTCAGTGTGTCATGTTTCAGTCTGTCATGGTGCAGTGCGTCATGGTGCAGTGTGTAATGGTGCAGTTTGTCATGGTTCAGTGTGTCATGGTGCTGTGAGACATGGTGCAGTGTGTCATGTTGCAGTGTGACATGGTGCAGAGTGTAATGGTGCAGTGTTTCATGGTGCAGTGTGTAATGGTGCCGGGTGTCATGGTGCAGTGTGTCATGGTGCAGTGTGTAATGGTGCAGTGTGTCATGGTGCAGTGTGTAATGGTGCAGTGTGTCATGGTGCAGTGTGTAATGGTGCCGGGTGTCATGGTGCAGTGTGTCATGGTGCAGTGTGTAATGGTGCAGTGTGTCATGGTGCAGTGTGTCATGGTGCAATGCGTCATGGTGCAGTGCGTCATGGTGCAGTGTGTCATGGTGCAGTGTATCATGTTTCAGTGTGTCATGGTGCAGTGTGTAATAGTGCAGTGTGTAATGATGCGGTGTGTAATGGTTCAGTGTGTCATGATCCAGTGTCTCATAGTGCAGTGAGTCATGGTGCAGTGTGTAATAGTGCAGTGTGTAATGGTGCAGTGTGTTATGGTGCAGTGGTGTCATGGTGCATTGTGTCATGGTGCAGTGTGTAATGGTGCAGTGTGTCATGGTGCGGAGTGTCATGGTGCAGTGTGTCATGGTGCAGTGTGTCATGGTGCAGTGTGTAATGGTGCACTGTGTAATGGTGCAGTGTATCATGGTGCAGTGTGTAATGGTGCCGTGTGTCATGGTGCAGTGTGTCATGGAGCAGTGTGTCATGGTGCAGTGTGTCATGATCCAGTGTGTCATGGTGCAGTGTGTCATGGTGCAGTGTGTAATGGTGCAGTGTGTCATGGTGCAGTGTGTCATGGTGCAGTGTGTCATGGTGCAGTGTGTAATGGTGCAGTGTGTAATGGTGCAGTGTGTCATGGTGCAGTGTGTCATGGTGCAGTGTGTCATGGTGCAGTGTGTAATGGTGCAGTGTGTCGTGATCCAGTGTGTCATGATCCAGTGTGTCATGATGCAGTGTGTCATGGTGCAGAGTGTCATGGTGCAGTGTGTAATGGTGCAGTGTGTCATGGTGCAGTCTGTCATGGTGCAGTGTGTCATGGTGCAGTGTGTCATGGTGCAGTGTGTAATGGTGCAGTGTGTCATGGTGCAGTGAGTCATGGTGAACTGTGTCATGGTGCAGTGTGTCATGGTGCAGTGTGTCATGGTGCAGTGTGTCATGGTGCAGTGTGTCATTGTGCAGTGTGTAATGGTGCAGTGTGTCATGGTGCAGTCTGTCATGGTGCAGTGTGTCATGGTGCAGTGTGTAATGGTGCAGTGTGTCATGGTGCATTTTTTCATGGTGAAGTGTGTCATGGTGCAGTGTGTCATGGTGCACTGTGTCATGGTGCAGTGTGTCATGGTGCAGTGTGACATGGTGCAGTGTGTAATGGTTCAGTGTGTCATGTTTCAGTCTGTCATGGTGCAGTGCGTCATGGTGCAGTGTGTAATGGTGCAGTTTGTCATGGTTCAGTGTGTCATGGTGCTGTGAGACATGGTGCAGTGTGTCATGTTGCAGTGTGACATGGTGCAGAGTGTAATGGTGCAGTGTTTCATGGTGCAGTGTGTAATGGTGCCGGGTGTCATGGTGCAGTGTGTCATGGTGCAGTGTGTAATGGTGCAGTGTGTCATGGTGCAGTGTGTAATGGTGCAGTGTGTCATGGTGCAGTGTGTAATGGTGCCGGGTGTCATGGTGCAGTGTGTCATGGTGCAGTGTGTAATGGTGCAGTGTGTCATGGTGCAGTGTGTCATGGTGCAATGCGTCATGGTGCAGTGCGTCATGGTGCAGTGTGTCATGGTGCAGTGTATCATGTTTCAGTGTGTCATGGTGCAGTGTGTAATAGTGCAGTGTGTAATGATGCGGTGTGTAATGGTTCAGTGTGTCATGATCCAGTGTCTCATAGTGCAGTGAGTCATGGTGCAGTGTGTAATAGTGCAGTGTGTAATGGTGCAGTGTGTTATGGTGCAGTGGTGTCATGGTGCATTGTGTCATGGTGCAGTGTGTAATGGTTCAGTGTGTCATGGTGCAGTGTGTCATGGTGCAGGTTGTCATGGTGCAGTGTGTAATGGTTCAGTGTGTCATGGTGCGGAGTGTCATGGTGCAGTGTGTCATGGTGCAGTGTGTCATGGTGCAGTGTGTAATGGTTCAGTGTGTCATGGTGCAGAGTGTCATAGTGCAGTGTTTCAAGGTGCAGTGTGTCATGGTGCAGTGTGTCATGGTGCACTGTGCCATGGTGCAGTGTGTCCTGGTGCAGTGTGTCCTGGTGCAGTGTGTCCTGGTGCAGTGTGTCATGGTGCAGTGTGTCATGTTGCAGTGTGTCATGGTGGAGTGTGTAATGCTGCAGTGTGTAATGGTGCAGTGTGTCATGGTGCAGTGTGTCATGGTGCAGTGTGTCATGGTGCAGTGTGTAATGGTGCAGTGTGTCATGGTGCAGTCTGTCATGGTGCAGTGTTTCATGGTGCATTGTTTCATGGTGCAGTGTGTAATGGTGCAGTGTGTCATGATCCAGTGTGTCATGGTGCAGTGAGTCATGGTGCAGTTTATCATGGTGCAGTGTGTAATGGTGCAGTGTGTCATGGTGCAGTGTGTAATGGTGCACTGTGTAAAGGTGCAGTGTGTCATGGTGCAGTGTGTCATGGTGCAGTGTGTAATGGTGCTGAGTGTAATGGTGCAGTGTGTCATTGTGCAGTGTGTCTTGGTGCAGTGTGTCATGGTGCACTGTGTAATGGTGCAGTGTGTCATGGTGCAGTGTGTAATGGTGCAGTGTGTGATGGTGCAGTGTGCCATGGTGCTGTGAGACATGGTGCAGTGTGTAATGGTTCAGTTTGTCATGGTGCAATGTGTAATGGTGCAGTGTGTCATGGTGCAGTGTGTCATGGTGCAGTTTGTAATGGTGCAGTGTGTCATGGTGCAGTGTGACATGGTGCAATGTGTAATGGTGCAGTGTGTAATGGTGCAGTGTGTCATGGTGCAGTGTGTCATTGTGCAGGGTGTCATTGTGCAGTGTGTAATGGTGCTGTGTGTAATGGTGCAGTGTGTCATTGTGCAGTGTGTCATGGTGCAGTGTGTAATGGTGCAGTGTGTCATGGTGCTGTGTGTCATGGTGCAGTGTGTCATGGTGCAGTGTGTAATGGTGCAGTGTGTCATGGTGCATTGTGTCATGGTGCAGTGTGTGATGGTGCAGTGTGCCATGGTGCAGTGAGACATGGTGCAATGTGTAATGGTTCAGTGGGTCATGGTGCAGTGTGTAATGGTGCAGTGTGTCATGGTGCAGTGTGTCATGGTGCTGTGTGTAATGGTGCAGTGAGTCATGGTGCAGTGTGCCATGGTGCAGTGTGTCATGGTGCATTGTGTAATGGTGCAGTGTGTAATGGTGCAGTTTGACATGTAGAAGTGTGTCATGGTGCAGTGTGTAATGTTTCAGTGTGTCATGGTGCAGTGTGCAATTCTGCAGTGTGTCATGGTGCAGTTTGTCATGGTGCAGTTTGTAATGGTGCAGTGTGTCATGGTGCAGTGTGTCGTGGTGCAGTGTGTCATGGTGCAGTGTGTCATGGTGCAGTGTGTAATGGTGCAGTGTGTCATGGTGCAGTGTGTCATTGTGCAGTGTGTCATGGTGCAGTGTGTCATGGTGCAGTGTGTCATGGTGCAGTGTGTAATGATGCTGAGTGTAATGGTGCAGTGTGTCATTGTGCAGTGTGTCTTGGTGCAGTGTGTCATGGTGCACTGTGTAATGGTGCAGTGTGTCATGGTGCAGTGTGACATGGTGCAGTGTGTGATGGTGCAGTGTGCCATGGTGCTGTGAGACATGGTGCAGTGTGTAATGGTTCAGTTTGTCATGGTGAAGTGTGTAATGGTGCAGTGTGTCATGGTGCAGTGTGTCATGGTGCAGTTTGTAATGGTGCAGTGTGTCATGGTGCAGTGTGACATGGTGCAGTGTGTAATGGTGCAGTGTGTAATGGTGCAGTGTGTCATGGTGCAGTGTGTCATTGTGCAGGGTGTCATTGTGCAGTGTGTAATGGTGCTGTGTGTAATGGTGCAGTGTGTCATTGTGCAGTGTGTCATGGTGCAGTGTGTAATGGTGCAGTGTGTCATGGTGCAGTGTGTCATGGTGCAGTGTGTCATGGTGCAGTGTGTAATGGTGCAGTGTGTCATGGTGCATTGTGTCATGGTGCAGTGTGTGATGGTTCAGTGTGCCATGGTGCAGTGAGACATGGTGCAATGTGTAATGGTTCAGTGGGTCATGGTGCAGTGTGTAATGGTGCAGTATGTCATGGTGCAGTGTGTCATGGTGCAGTGTGTAATGGTTCAGTGGGTCATGGTGCAGTGTGTAATGGTGCAGTGTGTCATGGTGCAGTGTGTCATGGTGCAGTGTGTAATGGTGCAGTGTGTCATGGTGCAGTGTGCCAAGGTGCAGTGTGTCATGGTGCATTGTGTAATGGTGCAGTGTGTAATGGTGCAGTTTGACATGTAGAAGTGTGTCATGGTGCAGTGTGTAATGTTTCAGTGTGTCATGGTGCAGTGTGTAATTCTGCAGTGTGTCATGTTGCAGTTTGTCATGGTGCAGCTTGTAATGGTGCAGTGTGTCATGGTGCAGTGTGTCGTGGTGCAGTGTGTCATGGTGCAGTGTGTCATGGTGCAGTGTGTAATGGTGCAGTGTGTCATGGTGCAGTGTGTCATTGTGCAGTGTGTCATGGTGCAGTGTGTCATGGTGCAGTGATCAATGGTGCAGTGTGTCATCGTGCAGAGTGTAATGGTGCAGTGTGTGATGATGCAGTGGGTCATGGTGCAGTGTGACATGGTGCAGTGTGTCATGTTGCAGTGTGAAATGGTGCAGTGTGACATGGTGCAGTGTGTCATGTTGCAGTGTGTCATGGTGCAGTGTGTCAAGGTGCATTGTGTCATGGTGCAGTGTGTAATGGTGCAGTGTGTCATGATCCAGAGTGTCGTGGTGCAGTGTGTCATGGTGCAGTGTATCATGGTGCAGTGTGTAATGGTGCAGTGTGTCATGGTGCAGTGTGTCATGGTGCAGTGTGTAACGGTGCAGTGTGTAATGGTGCAGTGTGTCATTGTGCAATGTGTCTTGGTGCAGTGTGTCATGGTGCACTGTGTCATGGTGCAGTGTGTCATGGTGCAGTGTGTAATGGTGCAGTGTGTCGTGATCCAGTGTGTCATGATGCAGTGTGTCATGATGCAGTGTGTCATGGTGCAGAGTGTCATGGTGCAGTGTGTAATGGTGCAGTGTGTCATGGTGCAGTGTGTCATGGTGCAGTGTGTCATGGTGCAGTGTGTCATGGTGCAGTGTGTCATTGTGCAGTGTGTAATGGTGCAGTGCGTCAGGGTGCAGTCTGTCATGGTGCAGTGTGTCATGGTGCAGTGTGTAATGGTGCAGTGTGTCATGGTGCAGTGTGTCATGGTGCAGTGTGTCAAGGTGCAGTGTGTCATGGTGCAGTGTGTAATGGTGCAATGTGTCATGATCCAGTGTGTCATGGAGCAGTGTGTCATGGTGCAGTGCGTCATGGTGCAGTGTGTAAAGGTGCAGTGTGTCATGATCCAGTGTGTCATGGTGCAGTGTGTAATGGTGCTGAGTGTAATGGTGCAGTGTGTCATTGTGCAGTGTTTCTTGGTGCAGTGTGTCATGGTGCACTGTGTAATGGTGCAGTGTGTCATGGTGCAGTGTGTCATGGTGCAGTGTGTCATGGTGCAGTGTGCCATGGTGCAGTGTTACATCGTGCAGTGTGTAATGGTTCAGTGTGTCATGGTGCAGTGTGTAATGGTGCAGTGTGTCATGGTGCAGTGTGACATGGTGCACTGTGACATGCTGCAGTGTGCAATGTTTCAGTGTGTCATGGTGCAGTGTGTCATGGTGCAGTGTGTAATGGTGCAATTTGTCATGGTTCAGTGTGTCATTGTGCTGTGAGACATGGTGCAGAGTGTCATGTTGCTGTGTGACATGGTGCAGAGTGTAATGGTGCAGTGTTTCATTGTGCAGTGTGTCATGGTCAGTGCGTCATGGTGCAGTGCGTCATGGTGCAGTGTGTCATGGTGCAGTGTATCATGTTTCAGTGTGTCATGGTGCAGTGTGTAATAGTGCAGTGTGTAATGATGCGGTGTTTCATGGTGCAGTGTGTCATGATCCAGGGTGGCATGGTGCAGTGAGTCATGGTGCAGTGTGTAATAGTGCAGTGTGTAATGGTGCAGTGTGTTATGGTGCAGTGTTGTCATGGTGCAGTGTGTCATGGTGCAGTCTGTCATGGTGCAGTGTTTCATGGTGCATTGTTTCATGGTGCAGTTTATAATGGTGCAGTGTGTCATGATCCAGTGTGTCATGGTGCAGTGTGTCATGGTGCATTTATCATGGTGCAGTGTGTAATGGTGCAGTGTGTCATGGTGCAGTGTGTAATGGTGCACTGTGTAAAGGTGCAGTGTGTCATGGTGCAGTGTGTCATGGTGCAGTGTGTAATGGTGCTGAGTGTAATGGTGCAGTGTGTCATTGTGCAGTGTGTCTTGGTGCAGTGTGTCATGGTGCACTGTGTAATGGTGCAGTGTGTCATGGTGCAGTTTGTCATGGTGCAGTGTGTGATGGTGCAGTGTGCCATGGTGCTGTGAGACATGGTGCAGTGTGTAATGGTTCAGTGTGTCATGGTGCAGTGTGTAATGGTGCAGTGTGTCATGGTGCAGTGTGTCATGGTGCAGTTTGTAATGGTGCAGTGTGTCATGGTGCAGTGTGACATGATGCAGTGTGTAATGGTGCAGTGTGTCATGGTGCAGTCTGTCATTGTGCAGGGTGTCATTGTGCAGTGTGTAATGGTGCTGTGTGTAATGGTGCAGTGTGTCATTGTGCAGTGTGTCATGGTGCAGTGTGTCATGGTGCAGTGTGTAATGGTGCAGTGTGTCATGGTGCATTGTGTCATGGTGCAGTGTGTGATGGTGCAGTGTGCCATGGTGCAGTGAGACATGGTGCAGTGTGTAATGGTTCAGTGGGTCATGGTGCAGTGTGTAATGGTGCAGTGTGTCATGGTGCAGTCTGTCATGGTGCAGTGTGTAATGATGCAGTGTGTCATGGTGCAGTGTGCCATGGTGCAGTGTGTAATGGTGCAGTGTGTAATGGTGCAGTGTGTAATGGTGCAGTGTGACATGTAGAAGTGTGTCATGGTGCAGTGTGTCATGGTGCAGTGTGTCATGGTGCAGTGTGTAATGGTGCAGTGTGTCATGGTGCATTGTGTCATGGTGAAGTGTGTCATGGTGCAGTGTGTCATGGTGCACTGTGTCATGGTGCAGTGTGTCATGGTGCAGTGTGACATGGTGCAGTGTGACATGCTGCAGTGTGTCATGTTTCAGTCTGTCATGGTGCAGTGTGTCATGGTGCAGTGTGTAATGGTGCAGTTTGTCATGGTTCAGTGTGACATGGTGCCGTGAGACATGGTGCAGTGTGTCATGTTGCAGTGTGACATGGTGCAGAGTGTAATGGTGCAGTGTTTCATGGTGCAGTGTGAAATGGTGCAGTTTGTCATCGTGCAGTGTGTCATGGTGCAGTGTGTAATGGTGCAGTGTGTCATGATCCAGTGTGTCATGGTGCAGTGTGTCATGGTGCAGTGTGTAATGATGCGGTGTTTCATGGTGCAGTGTGTCATGATCCAGGGTGGCATGGTGCAGTGAGTCATGGTGCAGTGTGTAATAGTGCAGTGTGTAATGGTGCAGTGTGTTATGGTGCAGTGTTGTCATGGTGCAGTGTGTCATGGTGCAGTCTGTCATGGTGCAGTGTTTCATGGTGCATTGTTTCATGGTGCAGTTTATAATGGTGCAGTGTGTCATGATCCAGTGTGTCATGGTGCAGTGTGTCATGGTGCATTTATCATGGTGCAGTGTGTAATGGTGCAGTGTGTCATGGTGCAGTGTGTAATGGTGCACTGTGTAAAGGTGCAGTGTTTCATGGTGCAGTGTGTCATGGTGCAGTGTGTAATGGTGCTGAGTGTAATGGTGCAGTGTGTCATTGTGCAGTGTGTCTTGGTGCAGTGTGTCATGGTGCACTGTGTAATGGTGCAGTGTGTCATGGTGCAGTTTGTCATGGTGCAGTGTGTGATGGTGCAGTGTGTCATGGTGCAGTGTGTGATGGTGCAGTGTGCCATGGTGCTGTGGGACATGGTGCAGTGTGTAATGGTTCAGTGTGTCATGGTGCAGTGTGTAATGGTGCAGTGTGTCATGGTGCAGTGTGTCATGGTGCAGTGTGTCATGGTGCAGTTTGTAATGGTGCAGTGTGTCATGGTGCAGTGTGACATGGTGCAGTGTGTAATGGTGCAGTGTGTCATGGTGCAGTGTGTCATGGTGCAGTCTGTCATTGTGCAGGGTGTCATTGTGCAGTGTGTAATGGTGCTGTGTGTAATGGTGCAGTGTGTCATTGTGCAGTGTGTCATGGTGCAGTGTGTCATGGTGCAGTGTGTAATGGTGCAGTGTGTCATGGTGCATTGTTTCATGGTGCAGTGTGTGATGGTGCAGTGTGCCATGGTGCAGTGAGACATGGTGCAGTGTGTAATGGTTCAGTGTGTCATGGTGCAGTGTGTAATGGTGCAGTGTGTCATGGTGCAGTGTGTCATGGTGCAGTTTGTAATGGTGCAGTGTGTCATGGTGCAGTGTGACATGGTGCAGTGTGTAATGGTGCAGTGTGTCATGGTGCAGTGTGTCATGGTGCAGTCTGTCATTGTGCAGGGTGTCATTGTGCAGTGTGTAATGGTGCTGTGTGTAATGGTGCAGTGTGTCATTGTGCAGTGTGTCATGGTGCACTGTGTCATGGTGCAGTGTGTCATGGTGCAGTGTGTAATGGTGCAGTGTGTCATGGTGCATTGTGTCATGGTGCAGTGTGTGATGGTGCAGTGTGCCATGGTGCAGTGAGACATGGTGCAGTGTGTAATGGTTCAGTGGGTCATGGTGCAGTGTGTAATGGTGCAGTGTGTCATGGTGCAGTCTGTCATGGTGCAGTGTGTAATGGTGCAGTGTGTCATGGTGCAGTGTGCCATGGTGCAGTGTGTAATGGTGCAGTGTGTAATGGTGCAGTGTGTAATGGTGCAGTGTGACATGTAGAAGTGTGTCATGGTGCAGTGTGTCATGGTGCAGTGTGTCATGGTGCAGTGTGTAATGGTGCAGTGTGTCATGGTGCATTGTGTCATGGTGAAGTGTGTCATGGTGCAGTGTGTCATGGTGCACTGTGTCATGGTGCAGTGTGTCATGGTGCAGTGTGACATGGTGCAGTGTGACATGCTGCAGTGTGTCATGTTTCAGTCTGTCATGGTGCAGTGTGTCATGGTGCAGTGTGTAATGGTGCAGTTTGTCATGGTTCAGTGTGACATGGTGCCGTGAGACATGGTGCAGTGTGTCATGTTGCAGTGTGACATGGTGCAGAGTGTAATGGTGCAGTGTTTCATGGTGCAGTGTGAAATGGTGCAGTTTGTCATCGTGCAGTGTGTCATGGTGCAGTGTGTAATGGTGCAGTGTGTCATGATCCAGTGTGTCATGGTGCAGTGTGTCATGGTGCAGTGTGTAATGATGCGGTGTTTCATGGTGCAGTGTGTCATGATCCAGGTTGGCATGGTGCAGTGAGTCATGGTGCATTTATCATGGTGCAGTGTGTAATGGTGCAGTGTGTCATGGTGCAGTGTGTAATGGTGCACTGTGTAAAGGTGCAGTGTGTCATGGTGCAGTGTGTCATGGTGCAGTGTGTAATGGTGCTGAGTGTAATGGTGCAGTGTGTCATTGTGCAGTGTGTCTTGGTGCAGTGTGTCATGGTGCACTGTGTAATGGTGCAGTGTGTCATGGTGCAGTTTGTCATGGTGCAGTGTGTGATGGTGCAGTGTGCCATGGTGCTGTGAGACATGGTGCAGTGTGTAATGGTTCAGTGTGTCATGGTGCAGTGTGTAATGGTGCAGTGTGTCATGGTGCAGTGTGTCATGGTGCAGTTTGTAATGGTGCAGTGTGTCATGGTGCAGTGTGACATGGTGCAGTGTGTAATGGTGCAGTGTGTCATGGTGCAGTCTGTCATTGTGCAGGGTGTCATTGTGCAGTGTGTAATGGTGCTGTGTGTAATGGTGCAGTGTGTCATTGTGCAGTGTGTCATGGTGCAGTGTGTCATGGTGCAGTGTGTAATGGTGCAGTGTGTCATGGTGCATTGTGTCATGGTGCAGTGTGTGATGGTGCAGTGTGCCATGGTGCAGTGAGACATGGTGCAGTGTGTAATGGTTCAGTGGGTCATGGTGCAGTGTGTAATGGTGCAGTGTGTCATGGTGCAGTCTGTCATGGTGCAGTGTGTAATGATGCAGTGTGTCATGGTGCAGTGTGCCATGGTGCAGTGTGTAATGGTGCAGTGTGTAATGGTGCAGTGTGTAATGGTGCAGTGTGACATGTAGAAGTGTGTCATGGTGCAGTGTGTCATGGTGCAGTGTGTCATGGTGCATTGTGTAATGGTGCAGTGTGTCATGGTGCATTGTGTCATGGTGAAGTGTGTCATGGTGCAGTGTGTCATGGTGCACTGTGTCATGGTGCAGTGTGTCATGGTGCAGTGTGACATGGTGCAGTGTGACATGCTGCAGTGTGTCATGTTTCAGTCTGTCATGGTGCAGTGTGTCATGGTGCAGTGTGTAATGGTGCAGTTTGTCATGGTTCAGTGTGACATGGTGCCGTGAGACATGGTGCAGTGTGTCATGTTGCAGTGTGACATGGTGCAGAGTGTAATGGTGCAGTGTTTCATGGTGCAGTGTGAAATGGTGCAGTTTGTCATCGTGCAGTGTGTCATGGTGCAGTGTGTAATGGTGCAGTGTGTCATGATCCAGTGTGTCATGGTGCAGTGTGTCATGGTGCAGTGTGTCATGGTGCAGTGTGTCATGGTGCAGTGTGTCATGGTGCAGTGTGTAATGATGCGGTGTTTCATGGTGCAGTGTGTCATGATCCAGGGTGGCATGGTGCAGTGAGTCATGGTGCAGTGTGTAATAGTGCAGTGTGTAATGGTGCAGTGTGTTATGGTGCAGTGTTGTCATGGTGCAGTGTGTCATGGTGCAGTCTGTCATGGTGCAGTGTTTCATGGTGCATTGTTTCATGGTGCAGTTTATAATGGTGCAGTGTGTCATGATCCAGTGTGTCATGGTGCAGTGTGTCATGGTGCATTTATCATGGTGCAGTGTGTAATGGTGCAGTGTGTCATGGTGCAGTGTGTAATGGTGCACTGTGTAATGGTGCAGTGTGTCATGGTGCAGTGTGTCATGGTGCAGTGTGTAATGGTGCTGAGTGTAATGGTGCAGTGTGTCATTGTGCAGTGTGTCTTGGTGCAGTGTGTCATGGTGCACTGTGTAATGGTGCAGTGTGTCATGGTGCAGTTTGTCATGGTGCAGTGTGTGATGGTGCAGTGTGTCATGGTGCAGTGTGTGATGGTGCAGTGTGCCATGGTGCTGTGGGACATGGTGCAGTGTGTAATGGTTCAGTGTGTCATGGTGCAGTGTGTAATGGTGCAGTGTGTCATGGTGCAGTGTGTCATGGTGCAGTGTGTGATGGTGCAGTGTGCCATGGTGCTGTGGGACATGGTGCAGTGTGTAATGGTTCAGTGTGTCATGGTGCAGTGTGTAATGTTGCAGTGTGTCATGGTGCAGTGTGTCATGGTGCAGTTTGTAATGGTGCAGTGTGTCATGGTGCAGTGTGACATGGTGCAGTGTGTAATGGTGCAGTGTGTCATGGTGCAGTGTGTCATGGTGCAGTCTGTCATTGTGCAGGGTGTCATTGTGCAGTGTGTAATGGTGCTGTGTGTAATGGTGCAGTGTGTCATTGTGCAGTGTGTCATGGTGCAGTGTGTCATGGTGCAGTGTGTAATGGTGCAGTGTGTCATGGTGCATTGTTTCATGGTGCAGTGTGTGATGGTGCAGTGTGCCATGGTGCAGTGAGACATGGTGCAGTGTGTAATGGTTCAGTGTGTCATGGTGCAGTGTGTAATGGTGCAGTGTGTCATGGTGCAGTGTGTCATGGTGCAGTTTGTAATGGTGCAGTGTGTCATGGTGCAGTGTGACATGGTGCAGTGTGTAATGGTGCAGTGTGTCATGGTGCAGTGTGTCATGGTGCAGTCTGTCATTGTGCAGGGTGTCATTGTGCAGTGTGTAATGGTGCTGTGTGTAATGGTGCAGTGTGTCATTGTGCAGTGTGTCATGGTGCACTGTGTCATGGTGCAGTGTGTCATGGTGCAGTGTGTAATGGTGCAGTGTGTCATGGTGCATTGTGTCATGGTGCAGTGTGTGATGGTGCAGTGTGCCATGGTGCAGTGAGACATGGTGCAGTGTGTAATGGTTCAGTGGGTCATGGTGCAGTGTGTAATGGTGCAGTGTGTCATGGTGCAGTCTGTCATGGTGCAGTGTGTAATGGTGCAGTGTGTCATGGTGCAGTGTGCCATGGTGCAGTGTGTAATGGTGCAGTGTGTAATGGTGCAGTGTGTAATGGTGCAGTGTGACATGTAGAAGTGTGTCATGGTGCAGTGTGTCATGGTGCAGTGTGTCATGGTGCAGTGTGTAATGGTGCAGTGTGTCATGGTGCATTGTGTCATGGTGAAGTGTGTCATGGTGCAGTGTGTCATGGTGCACTGTGTCATGGTGCAGTGTGTCATGGTGCAGTGTGACATGGTGCAGTATGACATGCTGCAGTGTGTCATGTTTCAGTCTGTCATGGTGCAGTGTGTCATGGTGCAGTGTGTAATGGTGCAGTTTGTCATGGTTCAGTGTGACATGGTGCCGTGAGACATGGTGCAGTGTGTCATGTTGCAGTGTGACATGGTGCAGAGTGTAATGGTGCAGTGTTTCATGGTGCAGTGTGAAATGGTGCAGTTTGTCATCGTGCAGTGTGTCATGGTGCAGTGTGTAATGGTGCAGTGTGTCATGATCCAGTGTGTCATGGTGCAGTGTGTCATGGTGCAGTGTGTAATGATGCGGTGTTTCATGGTGCAGTGTGTCATGATCCAGGTTGGCATGGTGCAGTGAGTCATGGTGCAGTGTGTAATAGTGCAGTGTGTAATGGTGCAGTGTGTTATGGTGCAGTGTTGTCATGGTGCAGTGTGTCATGGTGCAGTCTGTCATGGTGCAGTTTTTCATGGTGCATTGTTTCATGGTGCAGTTTATAATGGTGCAGTGTGTCATGATCCAGTGTGTCATGGTGCAGTGTGTCATGGTGCATTTATCATGGTGCAGTGTGTAATGGTGCAGTGTGTCATGGTGCAGTGTGTAATGGTGCACTGTGTAAAGGTGCAGTGTTTCATGGTGCAGTGTGTCATGGTGCAGTGTGTAATGGTGCTGAGTGTAATGGTGCAGTGTGTCATTGTGCAGTGTGTCTTGGTGCAGTGTGTCATGGTGCACTGTGTAATGGTGCAGTGTGTCATGGTGCAGTTTGTCATGGTGCAGTGTGTGATGGTGCAGTGTGCCATGGTGCTGTGGGACATGGTGCAGTGTGTAATGGTTCAGTGTGTCATGGTGCAGTGTGTAATGGTGCAGTGTGTCATGGTGCAGTGTGTAATGTTGCAGTGTGTCATAGTGCAGTGTGTAATGGTGCAGTGTGTCATGGTGCAGTTTGTAATGGTGCAGTGTGTCATGGTGCAGTGTGACATGGTGCATTGTGTAATGGTGCAGTGTGTCATGGTGCAGTGTGTCATGGTGCAGTCTGTCATTGTGCAGGGTGTCATTGTGCAGTGTGTAATGGTGCTGTGTGTAATGGTGCAGTGTGTCATTGTGCAGTGTGTCATGGTGCAGTGTGTCATGGTGCAGTGTGTAATGGTGCAGTGTGTCATGGTGCATTGTTTCATGGTGCAGTGTGTGATGGTGCAGTGTGCCATGGTGCAGTGAGACATGCTGCAGTGTGTAATGGTTCAGTGGGTCATGGTGCAGTGTGTAATGGTGCAGTGTGTCATTGTGCAGTCTGTCATGGTGCAGTGTGTAATGGTGCAGTGTGTCATGGTGCAGTGTGCCATGGTGCAGTGTGTAATGGTGCAGTGTGTAATGGTGCAGTGTGTAATGGTGCAGTGTGACATGTAGAAGTGTGTCATGGTGCAGTGTGTCATGGTGCAGTGTGTCATGGTGCAGTGTGTAATGGTGCAGTGTGTCATGGAGCATTGTGTCATGGTGAAGTGTGTCATGGTGCAGTGTGTCATGGTGCACTGTGTCATGGTGCAGTGTGTCATGGTGCAGTGTGACATGGTGCAGTGTGACATGCTGCAGTGTGTCATGTTTCAGTCTGTCATGGTGCAGTGTGTCATGGTGCAGTGTGTAATGGTGCAGTTTGTCATGGTTCAGTGTGACATGGTGCCGTGAGACATGGTGCAGTGTGTCATGTTGCAGTGTGACATGGTGCAGAGTGTAATGGTGCAGTGTTTCATGGTGCAGTGTGAAATGGTGCAGTTTGTCATCGTGCAGTGTGTCATGGTGCAGTGTGTAATGGTGCAGTGTGTCATGATCCAGTGTGTTATGGTGCAGTGTGTCATGGTGCAGTTTATCATGGTGCAGTGTGTAAAGGTGCAGTGTGTCATTGTTCAGTGTGTAATGGTGCACTGTGTAAAGGTGCAGTGTGTCATGGTGCAGTGTGTCATGGTGCAGTGTGTAATGGTGCTGAGTGTAATGGTGCAGTGTGTCATTGTGCAGTGTGTCTTGGTGCAGTGTGTCATGGTGCACTGTGTAATGGTGCAATGTGTCATGGTGCAGTGTGTCATGGTGCAGTGTGTGATGGTGCAGTGTGTAATGGTTCAGTTTTTCATGGTGCAGTGTGTAATGGTTCAGTTTTTCATGGTGCAGTGTGTAATGGTGCAGTGTGTCATGGTGCTGAGTGTAATGGTGCAGTGTGTCATTGTGCAGTGTGTCTTGGTGCAGTGTGTCATGGTGCACTGTGTAATGGTGCAGTGTGTCATGGTGCAGTGTGTCATGGTGCAGTGTGTGCTGGTGCAGTGTGTAATGGTTCAGTTTTTCATGGTGCAGTGTGTAATGGTTCAGTTTTTCATGGTGCAGTGTGTAATGCTGCAGTGTGTCATGGTGCAGTGTGTCATGGTGCAGTTTGTAATGGTGCAGTGTGTCATGGTGCAGTGTGACATGGTGCAGTGTGTAATGGTGCAGTGTGTAATGGTGCAGTGTGTCATGGTGCAGTGTGTGATTGTGCAGGGTGTCATTGTGCAGTGTGTAATGGTGCTGTGTGTAATGGTGCAGTGTGTCATTGTGCAGTGTGTCATGGTGCAGTGTGTAATGGTGCAGTGTGTCATGGTGCAGTGTGTCATGGTGCAGTGTGTCATGGTGCAGTGTGTAATGGTGCAGTGTGTCATGGTGCATTGTGTCATGGTGCAGTGTGTGATGGTGCAGTGTGTAATGGTGCAGTGTGTCATGGTGCAGTTTGTCATGGTGCAGTTTGTCATGGTGCAGTGAGTCATGGTGCAGTGTGTCATGGTGCAGTGTGCCATTGTGCAGTGTGTAATGGTGCAGTGTGTCATGGTGCAGTCTGTCATGGTGCAGTGTGTCATGGTGCAGTGTGTCATGGTGACGTTTGTCATGGTGCAGTGTGTCATGGTGCAGTGTGTAATGCTGCAGTGTGTCATGGTGCAGTGTGTCATGGTGCAGTTTGTAATGGTGCAGTGTGTCATGGTGCAGTGTGACATGGTGCAGTGTGTAATGGTGCAGTGTGTAATGGTGCAGTGTGTCATGGTGCAGTGTGTCATTGTGCAGGGTGTCATTGTGCAGTGTGTAATGGTGCTGTGTGTAATGGTGCAGTGTGTCATTGTGCAGTGTGTCATGGTGCAGTGTGTAATGGTGCAGTGTGTCATGGTGCAGTGTGTCATGGTGCAGTGTGTCATGGTGCAGTGTGTAATGGTGCAGTGTGTCATGGTGCATTGTGTCATGGTGCAGTGTGTGATGGTGCAGTGTGTAATGGTGCAGTGTGTCATGGTGCAGTCTGTCATGGTGCAGTTTGTCATGGTGCAGTGAGTCATGGTGCAGTGTGTCATGGTGCAGTGTGCCATTGTGCAGTGTGTAATGGTGCAGTGTGTCATGGTGCAGTCTGTCATGGTGCAGTGTGTCATGGTGCAGTGTGTCATGGTGCAGTGTGTAATGGTGCAGTGTGTCATGGTGCATTTTATCATGGTGCAGTGTGTAATGGTGCAGTGTGTCATGGTGCAGTGTGTAATGGTGCTGAGTGTAATGGTGCAGTGTGTCATTGTGCAGTGTGTCTTGGTGCAGTGTGTCATGGTGCACTGTGTAATGGTGCAGTGTGTCATGGTGCAGTGTGTCATGGTGCAGTGTGTGATGGTGCAGTGTGCCATGGTGCTGTGAGACATGGTGCAGTGTGTAATGGTTCAGTGTGTCATGGTGCAGTGTGTAATGGTGCAGTGTGTCATGGTGCAGTGTGTCATGGTGCAGTTTGTAATGGTGCAGTGTGTCATGGTGCAGTGTGACATGGTGCAGTGTGTAATGGTGCAGTGTGTCATGGTGCAGTGTGTCATGGTGCAGTGTGTCATTGTGCAGGGTGTCATTGTGCAGTGTGTAATGGTGCTGTGTGTAATGGTGCAGTGTGTCATTGTGCAGTGTGTCATGGTGCAGTGTGTAATGGTGCAGTGTGTCATGGTGCAGTGTGTCATGGTGCCGTGTGTCATGGTGCAGTGTGTAATGGTGCAGTGTGTCATGGTGCATTGTGTCATGGTGCAGTGTGTGATGGTGCAGTGTGCCATGGTGCAGTGAGACATGGTGCAGTGTGTAATGGTTCAGTGGGTCATGGTGCAGTGTGTAATGGTGCAGTTTGTCATGGTGCAGTGTGTCATGGTGCAGTGTGTAATGGTGCAGTGTGTCATGGTGCAGTGTGCCATGGTGCAGTGTGTAATGGTGCAGTGTGTAATGGTGCAGTGTGTAATGGTGCAGTGTGACATGTAGAAGTGTGTCATGGTGCAGTGTGTCATGGTGCAGTGTGTCATGGTGCAGTGTGTAATGGTGCAGTGTGTCATGGTGCATTGTGTCATGGTGAAGTGTGTCATGGTGCAGTGTGTCATGGTGCACTGTGTCATGGTGCAGTGTGTCATGGTGCAGTGTGACATGGTGCAGTGTGACATGCTGCAGTGTGTCATGTTTCAGTCTGTCATGGTGCAGTGTGTCATGGTGCAGTCTGTCATGGTGCAGTGTGTCATGGTGCAGTGTGTAATGGTGCAGTGTGTCATGGTGCAGTGTGTCATGGTGCAGTGTGTAATGGTGCAGTGTGTCATGGTGCATTGTGTCATGGTGCAGTGTGTGATGGTGCAGTGTGTAATGGTGCAGTGTGTCATGGTGCAGTCTGTCATGGTGCAGTGTGTCATGGTGCAGTGAGTCATGGTGCAGTGTGTAATGGTGCAGTGTGTCATGGTGCAGTGATTCATGGTGAAGTGTGTCATGGTGCAGTGTGTCATGGTGCAGTGTGTCATGGTGCAGTGTGTCATCGTGCAGTGTGCCATTGTGCAGTGTGTAATGGTGCAGTGTGTCATGGTGCAGTCTGTCATGGTGCAGTGTGTCATGGTGCAGTGTGTCATGGTGACGTTTGTCATGGTGCAGTGTGTCATGGTGCACTGTGTCATGGTGCAGTGTGTCATGGTGCAGTGTGATATGGTGCAGTGTGACATGCTGCAGTGTGTCATGTTTCAGTCTGTCATGGTGCAGTGTGTCATGATGCAGTGTGTAATGGTGCAGTTTGTCATGGTTCAGTGTGACATGGTGCTGTGAGACATGGTGCAGTGTGTCATGTTGCAGTGTGACATGGTGCAGTTTGTCATCGTGCAGTGTGTCATGGTGCAGTGTGTAATGGTGCAGTGTGTCATGGTGCAGTGTGTCATGGTGCAGTGTGTAATGGTGCCGGGTGTCATGGTGCAGTGTGTCATGGTGCAGTGTGTAATGGTGCAGTGTGTCATGGTGCAGTGTGTCATGGTGCAATGCGTCATGGTGCAGTGCGTCATGGTGCAGTGTGTCATGGTGCAGTGTATCATGTTTCAGTGTGTCATGGTGCAGTGTGTAATAGTGCAGTGTGTAATGATGCGTTGTGTAATGGTGCAGTGTGTCATGATCCAGTGTCTCATAGTGCAGTGAGTCATGGTGCAGTGTGTCATGGTGCAGTGTGTCATGGTGCAGTGTGTCATGGTGCAGTGTGTCATGGTGCAGTGTGTCATGCTGCAGTCTGTAATAGTTCAGTGTGTCATGGTGCAGAGTGTCATAGTGCAGTGTGTCATGGTGCAGTGTGTCATGGTGCACTGTGCCATGGTGCAGTGTGTCATGGTGCAGTGTGTCCTGGTGCAGTGTGTCATGGTGCAGTGTGTCATGGTGCAGTGTGTCATGTTGCAGTGTGTCATGGTGCAGTGTGTAATGGTGCAGTATGTAATGGTGCAGTGTGTCATGGTGCAGTGTGTAATGGTGCAGTGTGTCATGGTGCAGTGTGTCATGGTGCAGTGTGTAATGGTGCAGTGTGTCATGGTGCAGTCTGTCATGGTGCAGTGTTTCATGGTGCATTGTTTCATGGTGCAGTTTGTAATGGTGCAGTGTGTCATGATCCAGTGTGTCATGGTGCAGTGTGTCATGGTGCAGTTTATCATGGTGCAGTGTGTAATGGTGCAGTGTGTCATGGTGCAGTGTGTAATGGTGCACTGTGTAAAGGTGCAGTAGTCATGGTGCAGTGTGTCATGGTGCAGTGTGTAATGGTGCTGAGTGTAATGGTGCAGTGTGTCATTGTGCAGTGTGTCTTGGTGCAGTGTGTCATGGTGCACTGTGTAATGGTGCAGTGTGTCATGGTGCAGTGTGTCATGGTGCAGTGTGTCATGGTGCAGTGTGCCATGGTGCTGTGAGACATGGTGCAGTGTGTAATGGTTCAGTGTGTCATGGCGCAGTGTGTAATGGTGCAGTGTGTCATGGTGCAGTGTGTCATGGTGCAGTTTGTAATGGTGCAGTGTGTCATGGTGCAGTGTGACATGGTGCAGTGTGTAATGGTGCAGTGTGTAATGGTGCAGTGTGTCATGGTGCAGTGTGTCATTGTGCAGGGTGTCATTGTGCAGTGTGTAATGGTGCTGTGTGTAATGGTGCAGTGTGTCATTGTGCAGTGTGTCATGGTGCAGTGTGTCATGGTGCAGTGTGTCATGGTGCAGTGTGTCATGGTGCAGTGTGTAATGGTGCAGTGTGCCATGGTGCATTGTGTCATGGTGCAGTGTGTGATGGTGCAGTGTGCCATGGTGCAGTGAGACATGGTGCAGTGTGTAATGGTGCAGTGTGTCATGGTGCAGTCTGTCATGGTGCAGTGTGTCATGGTGCAGTGTGTAATGGTGCAGTGTGTCATGGTGCAGTGTGTCATGGTGAAGTGTGTCATGGTGCAGTGTGTCATGGTGCATTGTGTCATGGTGCAGTGTGTAATGGTGCAGTGTGTCATGGTGCAGTCTGTCATGGTGCAGTGTGTCATGGTGCAGTGTGTAATGGTGCAGTGTGTCATGGTGCAGTGTGTCATGGTGAAGTGTGTCATGGTGCAGTGTGTCATGGTGCAGTGTGTCATGGTGCAGTGTGTCATGGTGCAGTGTGTCATTGTGCAGTGTGTAATGGTGCAGTGTGTCATGGTGCAGTCTGTCATGGTGCAGTGTGTCATGGTGCAGTGTGTAATGGTGCAGTGTGTCATGGTGCAGTGTGTCATGGTGAAGTGTGTCATGGTGCAGTGTGTAATGATGCAGTGTGTAATGGTGTCATGTGTCATGATCCAGTGTGTCATGGAGCAGTGTGTCATGGTGCAGTGCGTCATGGTGCAGTGTGTAAAGGTGCAGTGTGTCATGATCCAGTGTGTCATGGTGCAGTGTGTAATGGTGCTGAGTGTAATGGTGCAGTGTGTCATTGTGCAGTGTGTCTTGGTGCAGTGTGTCATGGTGCACTGTGTAATGGTGCAGTGTGTCATGGTCCAGTGTGTCATGGTGCAGTGTGTCATGGTGCAGTGTGCCATGGTGCAGTGTTACATGGTGCAGTGTGTAATGGTTCAGTGTGTCATGGTGCAGTGTGTAATGGTGCAGTGTGTCATGGTGCAGTGTGACATGGTGCACTGTGACATGCTGCAGTGTGCAATGTTTCAGTGTGTCATGGTGCAGTGTGTCATGGTGCAGTGTGTAATGGTGCAATTTGTCATGGTTCAGTGTGTCATGGTGCTGTGAGACATGGTGCAGTGTGTCATGTTGCAGTGTGACATGGTGCAGAGTGTAATGGTGCAGTGTTTCATGGTGCAGTGTGTCATGGTCAGTGTGTCATGGTGCAGTGTGTCATGGTGCAGCGTGTAATGGTGCAGTGTGTCATGGTGCAGTGTGTAATGGTGCAGGGTGTCATGGTGCAGTGTGTCATGGTGCAGCGTGTAATGGTGCAGTGTGTCATGGTGCAGGGTGTCATGGTACAGTGTGTCATGGTGCAATGCGTCATGGTGCAGTGCGTCATGGTGCAGTGTGTCATGGTGCAGTGTATCATGTTTCAGTGTGTCATTGTGCAGTGTGTAATAGTGCAGTGTGTAATGATGCGGTGTTTCATGGTGCAGTGTGTCATGATCCAGGGTGGCATGGTATAGTGAGTCATGGTGCAGTCTGTAATAGTGCA
Organism: Isurus oxyrinchus; assembly: GCA_026770705.1. Lineage (NCBI taxonomy): Eukaryota > Metazoa > Chordata > Chondrichthyes > Lamniformes > Lamnidae > Isurus > Isurus oxyrinchus. The sequence continues at coordinate 231,770 of JANJGN010000696.1, read as the reverse complement.
GTGTGTAATGGTGCAGAGTGTTATGGTGCAGTGTTGTCATGGTGCAGTGTGTCATGGTGCAGTGTGTCATGGTGCAGTGTGTAATGGTGCAGTGTGTAATGGTTCAGTGTGTCATGGTGCGGAGTGTCATGGTGCAGTGTGTCATGGTGCAGTGTATCATGGTGCAGTGTGTAATGTTGCACTGTGTAATGGTGCAGTGTATCATGGTGCAGTGTGTAATGGTGCCGTGTGTCATGGTGCAGTGTGTCATGGTGCAGTGTGTCATGGTGCAGTGTGTCATGATCCAGTGTGTCATGGTGCAGTGTGTCATGGTGCAGTGTGTAATGGTGCAGTGTGTCATGGTGCAGTGTGTCATGGTGCAGTGTGTCATGGTGCAGTGTGTAATGGTGCAGTCTGTCGTGATCCAGTGTGTCATGATCCAGTGTGTCATGATGCAGTGTGTCATGGTGCAGAGTGTCATGGTGCAGTGTGTAATGGTGCAGTGTGTCATGGTGCAGTCTGTCATGGTGCAGTGTGTCATGGTGCAGTGAGTCATGGTGCAGTGTGTAATGGTGCAGTGTGTTATGGTGCAGTGAGTCATGGTGAAGTGTGTCATGGTGCAGTGTGTCATGGTGCAGTGTGTCATGGTGCAGTGTGTCATGGTGCAGTGTGCCATTGTGCAGTGTGTAATGGTGCAGTGTGTCATGGTGCAGTCTGTCATGGTGCAGTGTGTCATGGTGCAGTGTGGAATGGTGCAGTGTGTCATCGTGCATTGTGTCATGGTGACGTTTGTCATGGTGCAGTGTGTCATGGTGCAGTGTGTAATGGTGCACTGTGTCATGGTGCAGTGTGTCATGGTGCAGTGTGACATCGTGCAGTGTGTCATGGTGCAGTGTGACATGGTGCAGTGTGACATGCTGCAGTGTGTCATGTTTCAGTCTGTCATGGTGCAGTGTGTCATGGTGCAGTGTGTAATGGTGCAGTTTGTCATGGTTCAGTGTGACATGGTGCTGTGAGACATGGTGCAGTGTGTCATGTTGCAGTGTGACATGGTGCGGAGTGTAATGGTGCAGTGTGTCATGGTGCAGTGTGACATGGTGCAGTTTGTCATCGTGCAGTGTGTCATGGTGCAGTGTGTAATGGTGCAGTGTGTCATGGTGCAGTGTGTAATGGTGCCGGGTGTCATGGTGCAGTGTGTCATGGTGCAGTGTGTAATGGTGCAGTGTGTCATGGTGCAGTGTGTCATGGTGCAATGCGTCATGGTGCAGTGCGTCATGGTGCAGTGTGTCATGGTGCAGTGTATCATGTTTCAGTGTGTCATGTTGCAGTGTGTAATAGTGCAGTGTGTCATGATGCGGTGTGTAATGGTGCAGTGTGTCATGATCCAGTGTCTCATAGTGCAGTGAGTCATGGTGCAGTGTGTAATAGTGCAGTGTGTAATGGTGCAGTGTGTTATGGTGCAGTGGTGTCATGGTGCAGTGTGTCATGGTCCAGTGTGTAATGGTTCAGTGTGTCATGGTGCAGAGTGTCATAGTGCAGTGTGCCATGGTGCAGTGTGTCATGGTGCAGTGTGTCATGGTGCAGTGTGTAATGGTTCAGTGTGTCATGGTGCGGAGTGTCATGGTGCAGTGTGTCATGGTGCAGTGTGTCATGGTGCAGTGTGTAATAGTTCAGTGTGTCATGGTGCAGAGTGTCATAGTGCAGTGTTTCATGGTGCAGTGTGTCTTGGTGCAGTGTGTCCTGGTGCAGTGTGTCATGGTGCAGTGTGTCATGGTGCAGTGTGTCATGTTGCAGTGTGTCATGGTGCAGTGTGTAATGGTGCAGTATGTAATGGTGCAGTGTGTCATGGTGCAGTGTGTAATGGTGCAGTGTGTCATGGTGCAGTGTGTCATGGTGCAGTGTGTAATGGTGCAGTGTGTCATGGTGCAGTCTGTCATGGTGCAGTGTTTCATGGTGCATTGTTTCATGGTGCAGTTTGTAATGGTGCAGTGTGTCATGATCCAGTGTGTCATGGTGCAGTGTGTCATGGTGCAGTTTATCATGGTGCAGTGTGTAATGGTGCAGTGTGTCATGGTGCAGTGTGTAATGGTGCACTGTGTAAAGGTGCAGTAGTCATGGTGCAGTGTGTCATGGTGCAGTGTGTAATGGTGCTGAGTGTAATGGTGCAGTGTGTCATTGTGCAGTGTGTCTTGGTGCAGTGTGTCATGGTGCACTGTGTAATGGTGCAGTGTGTCATGGTGCAGTGTGTCATGGTGCAGTGTGTCATGGTGCAGTGTGCCATGGTGCTGTGAGACATGGTGCAGTGTGTAATGGTTCAGTGTGTCATGGCGCAGTGTGTAATGGTGCAGTGTGTCATGGTGCAGTGTGTCATGGTGCAGTTTGTAATGGTGCAGTGTGTCATGGTGCAGTGTGACATGGTGCAGTGTGTAATGGTGCAGTGTGTAATGGTGCAGTGTGTCATGGTGCAGTGTGTCATTGTGCAGGGTGTCATTGTGCAGTGTGTAATGGTGCTGTGTGTAATGGTGCAGTGTGTCATTGTGCAGTGTGTCATGGTGCAGTGTGTCATGGTGCAGTGTGTCATGGTGCAGTGTGTCATGGTGCAGTGTGTAATGGTGCAGTGTGCCATGGTGCATTGTGTCATGGTGCAGTGTGTGATGGTGCAGTGTGCCATGGTGCAGTGAGACATGGTGCAGTGTGTAATGGTGCAGTGTGTCATGGTGCAGTCTGTCATGGTGCAGTGTGTCATGGTGCAGTGTGTAATGGTGCAGTGTGTCATGGTGCAGTGTGTCATGGTGAAGTGTGTCATGGTGCAGTGTGTCATGGTGCATTGTGTCATGGTGCAGTGTGTAATGGTGCAGTGTGTCATGGTGCAGTCTGTCATGGTGCAGTGTGTCATGGTGCAGTGTGTAATGGTGCAGTGTGTCATGGTGCAGTGTGTCATGGTGAAGTGTGTCATGGTGCAGTGTGTCATGGTGCAGTGTGTCATGGTGCAGTGTGTCATGGTGCAGTGTGTCATTGTGCAGTGTGTAATGGTGCAGTGTGTCATGGTGCAGTCTGTCATGGTGCAGTGTGTCATGGTGCAGTGTGTAATGGTGCAGTGTGTCATGGTGCAGTGTGTCATGGTGAAGTGTGTCATGGTGCAGTGTGTAATGATGCAGTGTGTAATGGTGTCATGTGTCATGATCCAGTGTGTCATGGAGCAGTGTGTCATGGTGCAGTGCGTCATGGTGCAGTGTGTAAAGGTGCAGTGTGTCATGATCCAGTGTGTCATGGTGCAGTGTGTAATGGTGCTGAGTGTAATGGTGCAGTGTGTCATTGTGCAGTGTGTCTTGGTGCAGTGTGTCATGGTGCACTGTGTAATGGTGCAGTGTGTCATGGTCCAGTGTGTCATGGTGCAGTGTGTCATGGTGCAGTGTGCCATGGTGCAGTGTTACATGGTGCAGTGTGTAATGGTTCAGTGTGTCATGGTGCAGTGTGTAATGGTGCAGTGTGTCATGGTGCAGTGTGACATGGTGCACTGTGACATGCTGCAGTGTGCAATGTTTCAGTGTGTCATGGTGCAGTGTGTCATGGTGCAGTGTGTAATGGTGCAATTTGTCATGGTTCAGTGTGTCATGGTGCTGTGAGACATGGTGCAGTGTGTCATGTTGCAGTGTGACATGGTGCAGAGTGTAATGGTGCAGTGTTTCATGGTGCAGTGTGTCATGGTCAGTGTGTCATGGTGCAGTGTGTCATGGTACAGCGTGTAATGGTGCAGTGTGTCATGGTGCAGTGTGTAATGGTGCAGGGTGTCATGGTGCAGTGTGTCATGGTGCAGCGTGTAATGGTGCAGTGTGTCATGGTGCAGGGTGTCATGGTACAGTGTGTCATGGTGCAATGCGTCATGGTGCAGTGCGTCATGGTGCAGTGTGTCATGGTGCAGTGTATCATGTTTCAGTGTGTCATTGTGCAGTGTGTAATAGTGCAGTGTGTAATGATGCGGTGTTTCATGGTGCAGTGTGTCATGATCCAGGGTGGCATGGTATAGTGAGTCATGGTGCAGTCTGTAATAGTGCAGTGTGTAATGGTGCAGAGTGTTATGGTGCAGTGTTGTCATGGTGCAGTGTGTCATGGTGCAGTGTGTCATGGTGCAGTGTGTAATGGTGCAGTGTGTAATGGTTCAGTGTGTCATGGTGCGGAGTGTCATGGTGCAGTGTGTCATGGTGCAGTGTATCATGGTGCAGTGTGTAATGTTGCACTGTGTAATGGTGCAGTGTATCATGGTGCAGTGTGTAATGGTGCCGTGTGTCATGGTGCAGTGTGTCATGGTGCAGTGTGTCATGGTGCAGTGTGTCATGATCCAGTGTGTCATGGTGCAGTGTGTCATGGTGCAGTGTGTAATGGTGCAGTGTGTCATGGTGCAGTGTGTCATGGTGCAGTGTGTCATGGTGCAGTGTGTAATGGTGCAGTCTGTCGTGATCCAGTGTGTCATGATCCAGTGTGTCATGATGCAGTGTGTCATGGTGCAGAGTGTCATGGTGCAGTGTGTAATGGTGCAGTGTGTCATGGTGCAGTCTGTCATGGTGCAGTGTGTCATGGTGCAGTGAGTCATGGTGCAGTGTGTAATGGTGCAGTGTGTTATGGTGCAGTGAGTCATGGTGAAGTGTGTCATGGTGCAGTGTGTCATGGTGCAGTGTGTCATGGTGCAGTGTGTCATGGTGCAGTGTGCCATTGTGCAGTGTGTAATGGTGCAGTGTGTCATGGTGCAGTCTGTCATGGTGCAGTGTGTCATGGTGCAGTGTGGAATGGTGCAGTGTGTCATCGTGCATTGTGTCATGGTGACGTTTGTCATGGTGCAGTGTGTCATGGTGCAGTGTGTAATGGTGCACTGTGTCATGGTGCAGTGTGTCATGGTGCAGTGTGACATCGTGCAGTGTGTCATGGTGCAGTGTGACATGGTGCAGTGTGACATGCTGCAGTGTGTCATGTTTCAGTCTGTCATGGTGCAGTGTGTCATGGTGCAGTGTGTAATGGTGCAGTTTGTCATGGTTCAGTGTGACATGGTGCTGTGAGACATGGTGCAGTGTGTCATGTTGCAGTGTGACATGGTGCGGAGTGTAATGGTGCAGTGTGTCATGGTGCAGTGTGACATGGTGCAGTTTGTCATCGTGCAGTGTGTCATGGTGCAGTGTGTAATGGTGCAGTGTGTCATGGTGCAGTGTGTAATGGTGCCGGGTGTCATGGTGCAGTGTGTCATGGTGCAGTGTGTAATGGTGCAGTGTGTCATGGTGCAGTGTGTCATGGTGCAATGCGTCATGGTGCAGTGCGTCATGGTGCAGTGTGTCATGGTGCAGTGTATCATGTTTCAGTGTGTCATGTTGCAGTGTGTAATAGTGCAGTGTGTCATGATGCGGTGTGTAATGGTGCAGTGTGTCATGATCCAGTGTCTCATAGTGCAGTGAGTCATGGTGCAGTGTGTAATAGTGCAGTGTGTAATGGTGCAGTGTGTTATGGTGCAGTGGTGTCATGGTGCAGTGTGTCATGGTCCAGTGTGTAATGGTTCAGTGTGTCATGGTGCAGAGTGTCATAGTGCAGTGTGCCATGGTGCAGTGTGTCATGGTGCAGTGTGTCATGGTGCAGTGTGTAATGGTTCAGTGTGTCATGGTGCGGAGTGTCATGGTGCAGTGTGTCATGGTGCAGTGTGTCATGGTGCAGTGTGTAATAGTTCAGTGTGTCATGGTGCAGAGTGTCATAGTGCAGTGTTTCATGGTGCAGTGTGTCATGGTGCAGTGTGTCATGGTGCACTGTGCCATGGCGCAGTGTGTCATGGTGCAGTGTGTCCTGGTGCAGTGTGTCCTGGTGCAGTGTGTCATGGTGCAGTGTGTCATGGTGCAGTGTGTCATGGTGCAGTGTGTCATGTTGCAGTGTGTCATGGTGCAGTGTGTAATGGTGCAGTATGTAATGGTGCAGTGTGTCATGGTGCAGTGTGTAATGGTGCAGTGTGTCATGGTGCAGTGTGTCATGGTGCAGTGTGTAATGGTGCAGTGTGTCATGGTGCAGTCTGTCATGGTGCAGTGTTTCATGGTGCATTGTTTCATGGTGCAGTTTGTAATGGTGCAGTGTGTCATGATCCAGTGTGTCATGGTGCAGTGTGTCATGGTGCATTGTTTCATGGTGCAGTTTGTAATGGTGCAGTGTGTCATGATCCAGTGTGTCATGGTGCAGTGTGACATGGTGCAGTGTGTAATGGTGCAGTGTGTCATGGTGCAGTGTGTCATGGTGCAGTGTGTCATTGTGCAGGGTGTCATTGTGCAGTGTGTAATGGTGCTGTGTGTAATGGTGCAGTGTGTCATTGTGCAGTGTGTCATTTTGCAGTGTGTAATGGTGCAGTGTGTCATGGTGCAGTGTGTCATGGTGCAGTGTGTAATGGTGCAGTGTGTCATGGTGCATTGTGTCATGGTGCAGTGTGTGATGGTGCAGTGTGCCATGGTGCAGTGAGACATGGTGCAGTGTGTAATGGTTCAGTGGGTCATGGTGCAGTGTGTAATGGTGCAGTGTGTCATGGTGCAGTGTGTCATGGTGCAGTGTGTAATGGTGCAGTGTGTCATGGTGCAGTGTGCCATGGTGCAGTGTGTAATGGTGCAGTGTGTAATGGTGCAGTGTGTAATGGTGCAGTGTGACATGTAGAAGTGTGTCATGGTGCAGTGTGTCATTGTACAGTGTGTCATGATGCAGTGTGTAATGGTGCAGTGTGCCATGGTGCATTGTGTCATGGTGAAGTGTGTCATGGTGCAGTGTGTCATGGTGCACTGTGTCATGGTGCAGTGTGTCATGGTGCAGTGTGACATGGTGCAGTGTGACATGCTGCAGTGTGTCATGTTTCAGTCTGTCATGGTGCAGTGTGTCATGGTGCACTGTGTCATGGTGCAGTGTGTCATGGTGCAGTGTGACATGGTGCAGTTTGTCATCGTGCAGTGTGTCATGGTGCAGTGTGTAATGGTGCAGTGTGTCATGGTGCAGTGTGTAATGGTGCCGGGTGTCATGGTGCAGTGTGTCATGGTGCAGTGTGTAATGGTGCAGTGTGTCATGGTGCAGTGTGTCATGGTGCAATGCGTCATGGTGCAGTGCGTCATGGTGCAGTGTGTCAGGGTGCAGTGTATCATGTTTCAGTGTGTCATGTTGCAGTGTGTAATAGTGCAGTATGTCATGATGCGGTGTGTAATGGTGCAGTGTGTCATGATCCAGTGTCTCATAGTGCAGTGAGTCATGGTGCAGTGTGTAATAGTGCAGTGTGTAATGGTGCAGTGTGTTATGGTGCAGTGGTGTCATGGTGCAGTGTGTCATGGTCCAGTGTGTAATGGTTCAGTGTGTCATGGTGCAGAGTGTCATAGTGCAGTGTGCCATGGTGCAGTGTGTCATGGTGCAGTGTGTCATGGTGCAGTGTGTAATGGTTCAGTGTGTCATGGTGCGGAGTGTCATGGTGCAGTGTGTCATGGTGCAGTGTGTCATGGTGCAGTGTGTAATAGTTCAGTGTGTCATGGTGCAGAGTGTCATAGTGCAGTGTTTCATGGTGCAGTGTGTCATGGTGCAGTGTGTCATGGTGCACTGTGCCATGGCGCAGTGTGTCATTGTGCAGGGTGTCATTGTGCAGTGTGTAATGGTGCTGTGTGTAGTGGTGCAGTGTGTCATTGTGCAGTGTGTCATGGTGCAGTGTGTAATGGTGCAGTGTGTCATGGTGCAGTGTGTCATGGTGCAGTGTGTAATGGTGCAGTGTGTCATGGTGCATTGTGTCATGGTGCAGTGTGTGATGGTGCAGTGTGCCATGGTGCAGTGAGACATGGTGCAGTGTGTAATGGTTCAGTGGGTCATGGTGCAGTGTGTAATGGTGCAGTGTGTCATGGTGCAGTGTGTCATGGTGCAGTGTGTAATGGTGCAGTGTGTCATGGTGCAGTGTGCCATGGTGCAGTGTGTAATGGTGCAGTGTGTAATGGTGCAGTGTGTAATGGTGCAGTGTGACATGTAGAAGTGTGTCATGGTGCAGTGTGTCATTGTACAGTGTGTCATGATGCAGTGTGTAATGGTGCAGTGTGCCATGGTGCATTGTGTCATGGTGAAGTGTGTCATGGTGCAGTGTGTCATGGTGCACTGTGTCATGGTGCAGTGTGTCATGGTGCAGTGTGACATGGTGCATTGTGACATGCTGCAGTGTGTCATGTTTCAGTCTGTCATGGTGCAGTGTGTCATGGTGCAGTGTGTAATGGTGCAGTTTGTCATGGTTCAGTGTGACATGGTGCTCTGAGACATGGTGCAGTGTGTCATGTTGCAGTGTGACATGGTGCAGAGTGTAATGGTGCAGTGTTTCATGGTGCAGTGTGACATGGTGCAGTTTGTCATCGTGCAGTGTGTCATGGTGCAGTGTGTAATGGTGCAGTGTGTCATGATCCAGTGTGTCATGGTGCAGTGTGTCATGGTGCACTTTATCATGGTGCAGTGTGTAATGGTGCAGTGTGTCATGGTGCAGTGTGTAATGGTGCACTGTGTAAAGGTGCAGTGTGTCATGGTGCAGTGTGTCATGGTGCCGTGTGTAATGGTGCTGAGTGTAATGGTGCAGTGTGTCATTGTGCAGTGTGTCTTGGTGCAGTGTGTCATGGTGCACTGTGTAATGGTGCAGTGTGTCATGGTGCAGTGTGTCATGGTGCAGTGTGTGATGGTGCAGTGTGCCATGGTGCTGTGAGACATGGTGCAGTGTGTAATGGTTCAGTTTGTCATGGTGCAGTGTGTAATGGTGCAGTGTGTCATGGTGCAGTGTGTCATGGTGCAGTTTGTAATGGTGCAGTGTGTCATGGTGCAGTGTGACATGGTGCAGTGTGTAATGGTGCAGTGTGTCATGGTGCAGTGTGTAATGGTGCAGTGTGTCATGGTGCAGTGTGTAATGGTGCAGTGTGTCATGGTGCAGTGTGTAATGGTGCAGTGTGTCATGGTGCATTGTGTCATGGTGCAGTATGTGATGGTGCAGTGTGCCATGGTGCAGTGAGACATGGTGCAGTGTGTAATGGTTCAGTGGGTCATGGTGCAGTGTGTAATGGTGCAGTGTGTCATGGTGCAGTGTGTCATGGTGCAGTGTGTAATGGTGCAGTGTGTCATGGTGCAGTGTGCCATGGTTCAGTGTGTCATGGTGCAGTGTGTAATGGTGCAGTGTGTAATGGTGCAGTTTGACATGTAGAAGTGTGTCATGGTGCAGTGTGTAATGTTTCGGTGTGTCATGGTGCAGTGTGTAATTCTGCAGTGTGTCATGGTGCAGTTTGTCATGGTGCAGTTTGTAATGGTGCAGTGTGTCATGGTGCAGTGTGTCGTGGTGCAGTGTGTCATGGTGCAGTGTGTCATGGTGCAGTGTGTAATGGTGCAGTGTGTCATGGTGCAGTGTGTCATTGTGCAGTGTGTCATGGTGGAGTGTGTAATGGTGCAGTGTGTCATGGTGCAGTGTGTAATGGTGCAGGGTGTCATGGTGCAGTGTGTAATTGTGCAGTGTGTCATGGTGCAGTGTGTCATGGTGCAGTGATCAATGGTGCAGTGTGTCATCGTGCAGAGTGTAATGGTGCAGTGTGTGATAATGCAGTGGGTCATGGTGCAGTGTGACATGGTGCACTGTGTCATGTTGCAGTGTTTCATGGTGCAGTGTGTCATGGTGCAGTGTGTCATGGTGCACTGTGCCATGTTGCAATGTGTCATGGTGCAGTGTGTCCTAGTGCAGTGTGTCCTGGTGCAGTGTGTCATGGTGCAGTGTGTCATGGTGCAGTGTGTCATGGTGCAGTGTGTCATGTTGCAGTGTGTCATGGTGCAGTGTGTAATGGTGCAGTATGTAATGGTGCAGTGTGTCATGGTGCAGTGTGTAATGGTGCAGTGTGTCATGGTGCAGTGTGTCATGGTGCAGTGTGTACTGGTGCAGTGTGTCATGGTGCAGTATGTCATGGTGCAGTGTTTCATGGTGCAGTGTGTCATGGTGCATTTATCATGGTGCAGTGTGTAATGGTGCAGTGTGTCATGGTGCAGTGTGTAATGGTGCACTGTGTAAAGGTGCAGTGTGTCATGGTGCAGTGTGTCATGGTGCAGTGTGTAATGGTGCTGAGTGTAATGGTGCAGTGTGTCATTGTGCAGTGTGTCTTGGTGCAGTGTGTCATGGTGCACTGTGTAATGGTGCAGTGTGTCATGGTGCAGTTTGTCATGGTGCAGTGTGTGATGGTGCAGTGTTCCATGGTGCTGTGAGACATGGTGCAGTGTGTAATGGTTCAGTGTGTCATGGTGCAGTGTGTAATGGTGCAGTGTGTCATGGTGCAGTGTGTCATGGTGCAGTTTGCAATGGTGCAGTGTGTCATGGTGCAGTGTGACATGGTGCAGTGTGTAATGGTGCAGTGTGTCATGGTGCAGTGTGTCATGGTGCAGTGTGTCATTGTGCAGGGTGTCATTGTGCAGTGTGTAATGGTGCTGTGTGTAATGGTGCAGTGTGTCATTGTGCAGTGTGTCATGGTGCAGTGTGTAATGGTGCAGTGTGTCTTGGTGCAGTGTGTCATGGTGCAGTGTGTAATGGTGCAGTGTGTAATGGTGCAGTGTGTCATGGTGCAGTGTGTCATGGTGCAGTGTGTAATGGTGCAGTGTGTCATGGTGCAGTGTGTCATGGTGCAGTGTGTAATGGTGCAGTGTGTAATGGTGCAGTGTGTCATGGTGCATTGTGTCATGGTGCAGTGTGTGATGGTGCAGTGTGCCATGGTGCAGTGTGTAATGGTGTAGTGTGTAATGGTTCAGTGGGTCATGGTGCAGTGTGTAATGGTGCAGTGTGTCATGGTGCAGTGTGTCATGGTGCAGTGTGTAATGGTGCAGTGTGTCATGGTGCAGTGTGCCATGGTGCAGTGTGTAATGTTGCAGTGTGTAATGGTGCAGTGTGACATGTAGAAGTGTGTCATGGTGCAGTGTGTCATGGTGCAGTGTGTCATGGTGAAGTGTGTCATGGTGCAGTGTGTCATGGTGCACTGTGTCATGGTGCAGTGTGTCATGGTGCAGTGTGACATGGTGCAGTGTGACATGCTGCAGTGTGTCATGTTTCAGTCTGTCATGGTGCAGTGTGTCATGGTGCAGTGTGTAATGGTGCAGTTTGTCATGGTTCAGTGTGACATGGTGCCGTGAGACATGGTGCAGTGTGTCATGTTGCAGTGTGACATGGTGCAGAGTGTAATGGTGCAGTGTTTCATGGTGCAGTGTGACATGGTGCAGTTTGTCATCGTGCAGTGTGTCATGGTGCAGTGTGTAATGGTGCAGTGTGTCATGATCCAGTGTGTCATGGTGCAGTGTGTCATGGTGCAGTTTATCATGGTGCAGTGTGTAATGGTGCAGTGTGTCATGGTGCAGTGTGTAATGGTGCAGTGTGTAAAGGTGCAGTGTGTCATGGTGCAGTGTGTCATGGTGCAGTGTGTAATGGTGCTGAGTGTAATGGTGCAGTGTGTCATTGTGCAGTGTGTCTTGGTGCAGTGTGTCATGGTGCACTGTGTAATGGTGCAGTGTGTCATGGTGCAGTGTGTCATGGTGCAGTGTGTGATGGTGCAGTTTGTAATGGCTCAGTTTTTCATGGTGCAGTGTGTAATGGTTCAGTTTTTCATGGTGCAGTGTGTAATGGTGCAGTGTGTCATGGTGCTGAGCGTAATGGTGCAGTGTGTCATTGTGCAGTGTGTCTTGGTGCAGTGTGTCATGGTGCACTGTGTAATGGTGCAGTGTGTCATGGTGCATTGTGTCATGGTGCAGTGTGTGATGGTGCAGTGTGTAATGGTTCAGTTTTTCATGGTGCAGTGTGTAATGGTTCAGTTTTTCATGGTGCAGTGTGTAATGGTGCAGTGTGTCATGGTGCAGCGTGTCATGGTGCAGTTTGTAATGGTGCAGTGTGTCATGGTGCAGTGTGACATGGTGCAGTGTGTAATGGTGCAGTGTGTAATGGTGCAGTGTGTCATGGTGCAGTGTGTCATTGTGCAGGGTGTCATTGTGCAGTGTGTAATGGTGCTGTGTGTAATGGTGCAGTGTGTCATTGTGCAGTGTGTCATGGTGCAGTGTGTAATGGTGCAGTGTGTCATGGTGCAGTGTGTCATGGTGCAGTGTGTAATGGTGCAGTGTGTCATGGTGCTTTGTGTCATGGTGCAGTGTGTGATGGTGCAGTGTGCCATGGTGCAGTGAGACATGGTGCAGTGTGTAATGGTTCAGTGGGTCATGGTGCAGTGTGTAATGGTGCAGTGTGTCATGGTGCAGTGTGTCATGGTGCAGTGTGTAATGGTGCAGTCTGTTGTGATCCAGTGTGTCATGATCCAGTGTGTCATGATGCAGTGTGTCATGGTGCTGAGTGTCATGGTGCAGTGTGTAATGGTGCAGTGTGTCATGGTGCAGTCTGTCATGGTGCAGTGTGTCATGGTGCAGTGACTCATGGTGCAGTGTGTAATGGTGCAGTGTGTCATGGTGCAGTGAGTCATGGTGAAGTGTGTCATGGTTCAGTGTGTCATGGTGCAGTGTGTCATGGTGCAGTGTGTCATGGTGCAGTGTGCCATTGTGCAGTGTGTAATGGTGCAGTGTGTCATGGTGCAGTCTGTCATGGTGCAGTGTGTCATGGTGCAGTGTGTCATGGTGACGTTTGTCATGGTGCAGTGTGTCATGGTGCACTGTGTCATGGTGCATTGTGTCATGGTGCAGTGTGACATGGTGCAGTGTGACATGGTGCTGTGAGACATGGTGCAGTTTGTCATGTTGCAGTGTGACATGGTGCAGAGTGTAATGGTGCAGTGTGTCATGGTGCAGTGTGACATGGTGCAGTTTATCATCGTGCAGTGTGTCATGGTGCAGTGTGTAATGGTGCAGTGTGTCATGGTGCAGTGTGTAATGGTGCCGGGTGTCATGGTGCAGTGTGTCATGTTGCAGTGTGTAATGGTGCAGTGTGTCATGGTGCAGTGTGTCATGGTGCAATGCGTCATGATGCAGTGCGTCATGGTGCAGTGTGTCATCGTGCAGTGTATCATGCTTCAGTGTGTCATGGTGCAGTGTGTAATAGTGCAGTGTGTAATGATGCGGTATGTAATGGTGCAGTGTGTCATGATCCAGTGTCTCATAGTGCAGTGAGTCATGGTGCAGTGTGTAATAGTGCAGTGTGCAATGGTGCAGTGTGTTATGGTGCAGTGGTGTCATGGTGCAGTGTGTCATGGTGCAGTGTGTAATGGTTCAGTGTGTCATGGTGCAGAGTGTCATAGTGCAGTGTGTCATGGTGCAGTGTGTCATGGTGCAGTGTGTAATGGTTCAGTGTGTCATGGTGCTGAGTGTCATGGTGCAGTGTGTCATGGTGCAGTGTGTCATGGTGCAGTGTGTAATAGTTCAGTGTGTCATGGTGCAGAGTGTCATAGTGCAGTGTTTCATGGTGCAGTGTGTCATGGTGCAGTGTGTCATGGTGCACTGTGCCATGGCGCAGTGTGTCATGGTGCAGTGTGTCCTGGTGCAGTGTGTCCTGGTGCAGTGTGTCATGGTGCAGTGTGTCATGGTGCAGTGTGTCATGGTGCAGTGTGTCATGTTGCAGTGTGTCATGGTGCAGTGTGTAATGGTGCAGTATGTAATGGTGCAGTGTGTCATGGTGCAGTGTGTAATGGTGCAGTGTGTCATGGTGCAGTGTGTCATGGTGCAGTGTGTAATGGTGCAGTGTGTCATGGTGCAGTCTGTCATGGTGCAGTGTTTCATGGTGCATTGTTTCATGGTGCAGTTTGTAATGGTGCAGTGTGTCATGATCCAGTGTGTCATGGTGCAGTGTGTCATGGTGCAGTTTATCATGGTGCAGTGTGTAATGGTGCAGTGTGTCATGGTGCAGTGTGTAATGGTGCACTGTGTAAAGGTGCAGTGTGTCATGGTGCAGTGTGTCATGGTGCAGTGTGTAATGGTGCTGAGTGTAATGGTGCAGTGTGTCATTGTGCAGTGTGTCTTGGTGCAGTGTGTCATGGTGCACTGTGTAATGGTGCAGTGTGTCATGGTGCAGTGTGTCATGGTGCAGTGTGTGATGGTGCAGTGTGCCATGGTGCTGTGAGACATGGTGCAGTGTGTAAGGGTTCAGTGTGTCATGGTGCAGTGTGTAATGGTGCAGTGTGTCATGGTGCAGTGTGTCATGGTGCAGTTTCTAATGGTGCAGTGTGTCATGGTGCAGTGTGACATGGTGCAGTGTGACATGGTGCAGTGTGTAATGGTGCAGTGTGTCATGGTGCAGTGTGTCATTGTGCAGGGTGTCATTGTGCAGTGTGTAATGGTGCTGTGTGTAATGGTGCAGTGTGTCATTGTGCAGTGTGTTATGGTGCAGTGTGTAATGGTGCAGTGTGTCATGGTGCAGTGTGTCATGGTGCAGTGTGTCATGGTGCAGTGTGTAATGGTGCAGTGTGTCATGGTGCATTGTGTCATGGTGCAGTGTGTGATGGTGCAGTGTGCCATGGTGCAGTGAGACATGGTGCAGTGTGTAATGGTTCAGTGGGTCATGGTGCAGTGTGTAATGGTGCAGTGTGTCATGGTGCAGTGTGTAATGGTGCAGTGTGTCATGGTGCAGTGTGCCATGGTGCAGTGTGTAATGGTGCAGTGTGTAATGGTGCAGTGTGTAATGGTGCAGTGTGACATGTAGAAGTGTGTCATGGTGCAGCGTGTCATGGTGCAGTGTGTCATGGTGCAGTGTGTAATGGTGCAGTGTGTCATGGTGCATTGTGTCATGGTGAAGTGTGTCATGGTGCAGTGTGTCATGGTGCACTGTGTCATGGTGCAGTGTGTCATGGTGCAGTGTGACATGGTGCAGTGTGACATGCTGCAGTGTGTCATGTTTCAGTCTGTCATGGTGCAGTGTGTCATGGTGCAGTGTGTAATGGTGCAGTTTGTCATGGTTCAGTGTGACATGGTGCTGTGAGACATGGTGCAGTGTGTCATGTTGCAGTGTGAGCTGGTGCAGAGTGTAATGGTGCAGTGTTTCATGGTGCAGTGTGACATGGTGCAGTTTGTCATCGTGCAGTGTGCCATGGTGCAGTGTGTCATGGTGCAGTGTGTCATGATCCAGTGTGTCATGTTGCAGTGTGTCATGGTGCAGTTAACCATGGTGCAGTGTGTAATGGTGCAGTGTGTCATGGTGCAGTGTGTAATGGTGCTGAGTGTAATGGTGCAGTGTGTAATGGTGCAGTGTGTCATTGTGCAATGTGTCTTGGTGCAGTGTGTCATGGTGCACTGTGTCATGGTGCAGTGTGTCATGGTGCAGTGCGTAATGGTGCAGTGTGTCGTGATCCAGTGTGTCATGATGCAGTGTGTCATGATGCAGTGTGTCATGGTGCAGAGTGTCATGGTGCAGTGTGTAATGGTGCAGTGTGTCATGGTGCAGTCTGTCATGGTGCAGTGTGTCATGGTGCAGTGTGTAATGGTGCAGTGTGTCATGGTGCAGTGTGTCATGGTGAAGTGTGTCATGGTGCAGTGTGTCATGGTGCAGTGTGTCATGGTGCAGTGTGTCATGGTGCAGTGTGTCATTGTGCAGTGTGTAATGGTGCAGTGTGTCATGGTGCAGTCTGTCATGGTGCAGTGTGTCATGGAGCAGTGTGTAATGGTGCAGTGTGTCATGGTGCAGTGTGTCATGGTGAAGTGTGTCATGGTGCAGTGTGTAATGATGCAGTGTGTAATGGTGCAATGTGTCATGATCCAGTGTGTCATGGAGCAGTGTGTCATGGTGCAGTGCGTCATGGTGCGGTGTGTAAAGGTGCAGTGTGTCATGATCCAGTGTGTCATGGTGCAGTGTGTAATGGTGCTGAGTGTAATGGTGCGGTGTGTCATTGTGCAGTCTGTCTTGGTGCAGTGTGTCATGGTGCACTGTGCCATGGCGCAGTGTGTCATGGTGCAGTGTGTCCTGGTGCAGTGTGTCCTGGTGCAGTGTGTCATGGTGCAGTGTGTCATGGTGCAGTGTGTCATGGTGCAGTGTGTCATGTTGCAGTGTGTCATGGTGCAGTGTGTAATGGTGCAGTATGTAATGGTGCAGTGTGTCATGGTGCAGTGTGTAATGGTGCAGTGTGTCATGGTGCAGTGTGTCATGGTGCAGTGTGTAATGGTGCAGTGTGTCATGGTGCAGTCTGTCATGGTGCAGTGTTTCATGGTGCATTGTTTCATGGTGCAGTTTGTAATGGTGCAGTGTGTCATGATCCAGTGTGTCATGGTGCAGTGTGTCATGGTGCAGTTTATCATGGTGCAGTGTGTAATGGTGCAGTGTGTCATGGTGCAGTGTGTAATGGTGCACTGTGTAAAGGTGCAGTGTGTCATGGTGCAGTGTGTCATGGTGCAGTGTGTAATGGTGCTGAGTGTAATGGTGCAGTGTGTCATTGTGCAGTGTGTCTTGGTGCAGTGTGTCATGGTGCACTGTGTAATGGTGCAGTGTGTCATGGTGCAGTGTGTCATGGTGCAGTGTGTGATGGTGCAGTGTGCCATGGTGCTGTGAGACATGGTGCAGTGTGTAAGGGTTCAGTGTGTCATGGTGCAGTGTGTAATGGTGCAGTGTGTCATGGTGCAGTGTGTCATGGTGCAGTTTCTAATGGTGCAGTGTGTCATGGTGCAGTGTGACATGGTGCAGTGTGACATGGTGCAGTGTGTAATGGTGCAGTGTGTCATGGTGCAGTGTGTCATTGTGCAGGGTGTCATTGTGCAGTGTGTAATGGTGCTGTGTGTAATGGTGCAGTGTGTCATTGTGCAGTGTGTTATGGTGCAGTGTGTAATGGTGCAGTGTGTCATGGTGCAGTGTGTCATGGTGCAGTGTGTCATGGTGCAGTGTGTAATGGTGCAGTGTGTCATGGTGCATTGTGTCATGGTGCAGTGTGTGATGGTGCAGTGTGCCATGGTGCAGTGAGACATGGTGCAGTGTGTAATGGTTCAGTGGGTCATGGTGCAGTGTGTAATGGTGCAGTGTGTCATGGTGCAGTGTGTAATGGTGCAGTGTGTCATGGTGCAGTGTGCCATGGTGCAGTGTGTAATGGTGCAGTGTGTAATGGTGCAGTGTGTAATGGTGCAGTGTGACATGTAGAAGTGTGTCATGGTGCAGCGTGTCATGGTGCAGTGTGTCATGGTGCAGTGTGTAATGGTGCAGTGTGTCATGGTGCATTGTGTCATGGTGAAGTGTGTCATGGTGCAGTGTGTCATGGTGCACTGTGTCATGGTGCAGTGTGTCATGGTGCAGTGTGACATGGTGCAGTGTGACATGCTGCAGTGTGTCATGTTTCAGTCTGTCATGGTGCAGTGTGTCATGGTGCAGTGTGTAATGGTGCAGTTTGTCATGGTTCAGTGTGACATGGTGCTGTGAGACATGGTGCAGTGTGTCATGTTGCAGTGTGAGCTGGTGCAGAGTGTAATGGTGCAGTGTTTCATGGTGCAGTGTGACATGGTGCAGTTTGTCATCGTGCAGTGTGCCATGGTGCAGTGTGTCATGGTGCAGTGTGTCATGATCCAGTGTGTCATGTTGCAGTGTGTCATGGTGCAGTTAACCATGGTGCAGTGTGTAATGGTGCAGTGTGTCATGGTGCAGTGTGTAATGGTGCTGAGTGTAATGGTGCAGTGTGTAATGGTGCAGTGTGTCATTGTGCAATGTGTCTTGGTGCAGTGTGTCATGGTGCACTGTGTCATGGTGCAGTGTGTCATGGTGCAGTGCGTAATGGTGCAGTGTGTCGTGATCCAGTGTGTCATGATGCAGTGTGTCATGATGCAGTGTGTCATGGTGCAGAGTGTCATGGTGCAGTGTGTAATGGTGCAGTGTGTCATGGTGCAGTCTGTCATGGTGCAGTGTGTCATGGTGCAGTGTGTAATGGTGCAGTGTGTCATGGTGCAGTGTGTCATGGTGAAGTGTGTCATGGTGCAGTGTGTCATGGTGCAGTGTGTCATGGTGCAGTGTGTCATGGTGCAGTGTGTCATTGTGCAGTGTGTAATGGTGCAGTGTGTCATGGTGCAGTCTGTCATGGTGCAGTGTGTCATGGAGCAGTGTGTAATGGTGCAGTGTGTCATGGTGCAGTGTGTCATGGTGAAGTGTGTCATGGTGCAGTGTGTAATGATGCAGTGTGTAATGGTGCAATGTGTCATGATCCAGTGTGTCATGGAGCAGTGTGTCATGGTGCAGTGCGTCATGGTGCGGTGTGTAAAGGTGCAGTGTGTCATGATCCAGTGTGTCATGGTGCAGTGTGTAATGGTGCTGAGTGTAATGGTGCGGTGTGTCATTGTGCAGTCTGTCTTGGTGCAGTGTGTCATGGTGCACTGTGTAATGGTGCAGTGTGTCATGGTCCAGTGTGTCATGGTGCAGTGTGTCATGGTGCAGTGTGCCATGGTGCAGTGTTACATGGTGCAGTGTGTAATGGTTCAGTGTGTCATGGTGCAGTGTGTAATGGTGCAGTGTGTCATGGTGCAGTGTGAAATGGTGCACTGTGACATGCTGCAGTGAGCAATGTTTCAGTGTGTCATGGTGCAGTGTGTCATGGTGCAGTGTGTAATGCTGCAATTTGTCATGGTTCAGTGTGTCATGGTGCTGTGAGACATGGTGCAGTGTGTCATGTTGCAGTGTGACATGGTGCAGAGTGTAATGGTGCAGTGTTTCATGGTGCAGTGTGTCATGGTCAGTGTGTCATGGTGCAGTGTGTCATGGTGCAGCGTGTAATGGTGCAGTGTGTCATGGTGCAGTGTGTAATGGTGCAGGGTGTCATGGTGCAGTGTGTCATGGTGCAGCGTGTAATGGTGCAGTGTGTCATGGTGCAGGGTGTCATGGTAGAGTGTGTCATGGTGCAATGCGTCATGGTGCAGTGTGTCATGGTGCAGTGTGTCATGGTGCAGTGTATCATGTTTCAGTGTGTCATGGTGCAGTGTGTAATAGTGCACTGTGTAATGATGCGTGTTTCATGGTGCAGTGTGTCATGATCCAGGGTGGCATGGTGTTGTGAGTCATGGTGCAGTGTGTAATAGTGCAGTGTGTAATGGTGCAGAGTGTTATGGTGCAGTGTTGTCATGGTGCAGTGTGTCATGGTGCAGTGTGTCATGGTGCAGTGTGTAATGGTGCAGTGTGTAATGGTTCAGTGTGTCATGGTGCGGAGTGTCATGGTGCAGTGTGTCATGGTGCAGTGTGTCATGGTGCAGTGTGTAATGTTGCACTGTGTAATGGTGCAGTGTACCATGGTGCAGTGTGTAATGGTGCCGTGTGTCATGGTGCAGTGTGTCATGGTGCAGTGTGTCATGGTGCAGTGTGTCATGATCCAGTGTGTCATGGTGCAGTGTGTCATGTTGCAGTGTGTAATGGTGCAGTGTGTAATGGTGCAGTGTGTCATGGTGCAGTGTGTAATGGTGCAGTGTGTCATGGTGCAGTGTGTCATGATCCAGTGTGTCATGGTGCAGTGTGTCATGGTGCAGTGTGTAATGGGGCAGTGTGTCATGGTGCAGTGTGTCATGGTGCAGTGTGTCATGGTGCAGTGTGTAATGGTGCAGTCTGTCGTGATCCAGTGTGTCATGATCCAGTGTGTCATGATGCAGTGTGTCATGGTGCAGAGTGTCATGGTGCAGTGTGTAATGGTGCAGTGTGTCATGGTGCAGTGTGTAATTGTGCACTGTGTAAAGGTGCAGTGTGTCATGGTGCAGTGTGTCATGGTGCAGTGTGTAATGGTGCTGAGTGTAATGGTGCAGTGTGTCATTGTGCAGTGTGTCTTGGTGCAGTGTGTCATGGTGCACTGTGTAATGGTGCAGTGTGTCATGGTGCAGTGTGTCATGGTGCAGTGTGTGATGGCGCAGTGTGCCATGGTGCTGTGAGACATGGTGCAGTGTGTAAGGGTTCAGTGTGTCATGGTGCAGTGTGTAATGGTGCAGTGTGTCATGGTGCAGTGTGTCATGGTGCAGTTTCTAATGGTGCAGTGTGTCATGGTGCAGTGTGACATGGTGCAGTGTGACATGGTGCAGTGTGTAATGGTGCAGTGTGTCATGGTGCAGTGTGTCATTGTGCAGGGTGTCATTGTGCAGTGTGTAATGGTGCTGTGTGTAATGGTGCAGTGTGTCATTGTGCAGTGTGTCATGGTGCAGTGTGTAATGGTGCAGTGTGTCATGGTGCAGTGTGTCATGGTGCAGTGTGTCATGGTGCAGTGTGTAATGGTGCAGTGTGTCATGGTGCATTGTGTCATGGTGCAGTGTGTGATGGTGCAGTGTGCCATGGTGCAGTGAGACATGGTGCAGTGTGTAATGGTTCAGTGGGTCATGGTGCAGTGTGTAATGGTGCAGTGTGTCATGGTGCAGTGTGTAATGGTGCAGTGTGTCATGGTGCAGTGTGCCATGGTGCAGTGTGTAATGGTGCAGTGTGTAATGGTGCAGTGTGTAATGGTGCTGTGTGACATGTAGAAGTGTGTCATGGTGCAGCGTGTCATGGTGCAGTGTGTCATGGTGCAGTGTGTAATGGTGCAGTGTGTCATGGTGCATTGTGTCATGGTGAAGTGTGTCATGGTGCAGTGTGTCATGGTGCACTGTGTCATGGTGCAGTGTGTCATGGTGCAGTGTGACATGGTGCAGTGTGACATGCTGCAGTGTGTCATGTTTCAGTCTGTCATGGTGCAGTGTGTCAATGTGCAGTGTGTAATGGTGCAGTTTGTCATGGTTCAGTGTGACATGGTGCTGTGAGACATGGTGCAGTGTGTCATGTTGCAGTGTGAGCTGGTGCAGAGTGTAATGGTGCAGTGTTTCATGGTGCAGTGTGACATGGTGCAGTTTGTCATCGTGCAGTGTGCCATGGTGCAGTGTGTCATGGTGCAGTGTGTCATGATCCAGTGTGTCATGTTGCAGTGTGTCATGGTGCAGTTAACCATGGTGCAGTGTGTAATGGTGCAGTGTGTCATGGTGCAGTGTGTAATGGTGCTGAGTGTAATGGTGCAGTGTGTAATGGTGCAGTGTGTCATTGTGCAATGTGTCTTGGTGCAGTGTGTCATGGTGCACTGTGTCATGGTGCAGTGTGTCATGGTGCAGTGCGTAATGGTGCAGTGTGTCGTGATCCAGTGTGTCATGATGCAGTGTGTCATGATGCAGTGTGTCATGGTGCAGATTGTCATGGTGCAGTGTGTAATGGTGCAGTGTGTCATGGTGCAGTCTGTCATGGTGCAGTGTGTCATGGTGCAGTGTGTAATGGTGCAGTGTGTCATGGTGCAGTGTGTCATGGTGAAGTGTGTCATGGTGCAGTGTGTCATGGTGCAGTGTGTCATGGTGCAGTGTGTCATGGTGCAGTGTGTCATTGTGCAGTGTGTAATGGTGCAGTGTGTCATCGTGCAGTCTGTCATGGTGCACTGTGTCATGGAGCAGTGTGTAATGGTGCAGTGTGTCATGGTGCAGTGTGTCATGGTGAAGTGTGTCATGGTGCAGTGTGTAATGATGCAGTGTGTAATGGTGCAATGTGTCATGATCCAGTGTGTCATGGAGCAGTGTGTCATGGTGCAGTGCGTCATGGTGCGGTGTGTAAAGGTGCAGTGTGTCATGATCCAGTGTGTCATGGTGCAGTGTGTAATGGTGCTGAGTGTAATGGTGCGGTGTGTCATTGTGCAGTGTGTCTTGGTGCAGTGTGTCATGGTGCACTGTGTAATGGTGCAGTGTGTCATGGTCCAGTGTGTCATGGTGCAGTGTGTCATGGTGCAGTGTGCCATGGTGCAGTGTTACATGGTGCAGTGTGTAATGGTTCAGTGTGTCATGGTGCAGTGTGTAATGGTGCAGTGTGTCATGGTGCAGTGTGAAATGGTGCACTGTGACATGCTGCAGTGAGCAATGTTTCAGTGTGTCATGGTGCAGTGTGTCATGGTGCAGTGTGTAATGCTGCAATTTGTCATGGTTCAGTGTGTCATGGTGCTGTGAGACATGGTGCAGTGTGTCATGTTGCAGTGTGACATGGTGCAGAGTGTAATGGTGCAGTGTTTCATGGTGCAGTGTGTCATGGTCAGTGTGTCATGGTGCAGTGTGTCATGGTGCAGCGTGTAATGGTGCAGTGTGTCATGGTGCAGTGTGTAATGGTGCAGGGTGTCATGGTGCAGTGTGTCATGGTGCAGCGTGTAATGGTGCAGTGTGTCATGGTGCAGGGTGTCATGGTAGAGTGTGTCATGGTGCAATGCGTCATGGTGCAGTGTGTCATGGTGCAGTGTGTCATGGTGCAGTGTATCATGTTTCAGTGTGTCATGGTGCAGTGTGTAATAGTGCACTGTGTAATGATGCGTGTTTCATGGTGCAGTGTGTCATGATCCAGGGTGGCATGGTGTAGTGAGTCATGGTGCAGTGTGTAATAGTGCAGTGTGTAATGGTGCAGAGTGTTATGGTGCAGTGTTGTCATGGTGCAGTGTGTCATGGTGCAGTGTGTCATGGTGCAGTGTGTAATGGTGCAGTGTGTAATGGTTCAGTGTGTCATGGTGCGGAGTGTCATGGTGCAGTGTGTCATGGTGCAGTGTGTCATGGTGCAGTGTGTAATGTTGCACTGTGTAATGGTGCAGTGTACCATGGTGCAGTGTGTAATGGTGCCGTGTGTCATGGTGCAGTGTGTCATGGTGCAGTGTGTCATGGTGCAGTTTGTCATGATCCAGTGTGTCATGGTGCAGTGTGTCATGTTGCAGTGTGTAATGGTGCAGTGTGTAATGGTGCAGTGTGTCATGGTGCAGTGTGTAATGGTGCAGTGTGTCATGGTGCAGTGTGTCATGATCCAGTGTGTCATGGTGCAGTGTGTCATGGTGCAGTGTGTAATGGGGCAGTGTGTCATGGTGCAGTGTGTCATGGTGCAGTGTGTCATGGTGCAGTGTGTAATGGTGCAGTCTGTCGTGATCCAGTGTGTCATGATCCAGTGTGTCATGATGCAGTGTGTCATGGTGCAGAGTGTCATGGTGCAGTGTGTAATGGTGCAGTGTGTCATGGTGCAGTCTGTCATGGTGCAGTGTGTCATGATGCAGTGTGTAATGGTGCAGTGTGTCATGGTGCAGTGAGTCATGGTGCAGTGTGTCATGGTGCAGTGTGTCATGGTGCAGTGAGTCATGGTGAAGTGTGTCATGGTGCAGTGTGTCATGGTGCAGTGTGTAATGGTGCAGTGTGTCATGGTGCAGTGTGTCATGGTGCAGTCTGTCATGGTGCAGTGTGTCATGGTGCAGTGTGTAATGGTGCAGTGTGTCATGGTGCATTGTGTCATGGTGACGTTTGTCATGGTGCATTGTGTCATGGTGCACTGTGTCATGGTGCAGTGTGTCATGGTGCAGTGTGACATGGTGCAGTGTGACATGCTGCAGTGTGTCATGTTTCAGTCTGTCATGGTGCAGTGTGTCATGGTGCAGTGTGTAATGGTGTAGTTTGTCATGGTTCAGTGTGACATGGTGCTGTGAGACATTGTGCAGTGTGTCATGTTGCAGTGTGACATGGTGCAGAGTGTAATGGTGCAGTGTTTCATGGTGCAGTGTGACATGGTGCAGTTTGTCATCGTGCAGTGTGTCATGGTGCAGTGTGTAATGGTGCAGTGTGTCATGGTGCAGTGTGTAATGGTGCCGGGTGTCATGGTGCAGTGTGTCATGGTGCTGTGTGTAATGGTGCATTGTGTCATGGTGCAGTGTGTCATGGTGCAATGCGTCATGGTGCAGTGCGTCATGGTGCAGTGTGTCATGGTGCAGTGTATCATGTTTCAGTGTGTCATGGTGCAGTGTGTAATAGTGCAGTGTGTAATGATGCGGTGTGTAATGGTGCAGTGTGTCATGATCCAGTGTCTCATAGTGCAGTGAGTCATGGTGCAGTGTGTAGTAGTGCAGTGTGTAATGGTGCAGTGTGTTATGGTGCAGTGGTGTCATGGTGCAGTGTGTCATGGTGCAGTGTGTAATGGTTCAGTGTGTCATGGTGCAGAGTGTCATAGTGCAGTGTGTCATGGTGCAGTGTGTCATGGTGCAGTGTGTCATGGTGCAGTGTGTAATGGTTCAGTCTGTCATGGTGCGGAGTGTCATGGTGCAGTGTGTCATGGTGCAGTGTGTCATGGTGCAGTGTGTAATAGTTCAGTGTGTCATGGTGCAGAGTGTCATAGTGCAGTGTTTCATGGTGCAGTGTGTCATGGTGCAGTGTGTCATGGTGCACTGTGCCATGGTGCAGTGTGTCATGGTGCAGTGTGTCCTGGTGCAGTGTGTCCTGGTGCAGTGTGTCATGGTGCAGTGTGTCATGGTGCATTGTGTCATGGTGCAGTGTGTCATGTTGCAGTGTGTCATGGTGCAGTGTGTAATGGTGCAGTATGTAATGGTGCAGTGTGTCATGGTGCAGTGTGTAATGGTGCAGTGTGTCATGGTGCAGTGTGTCATGGTGCAGTGTGTAATGGTGCAGTGTGTCATGGTGCAGTCTGTCATGGTGCAGTGTTTCATGGTGCATTGTTTCATGGTGCAGTTTGTAATGGTGCAGTGTGTCATGATCCAGTGTGTCATGGTGCAGTGTGTCATGGTGCATTCATCATGGTGCAGTGTGTAATGGTGCAGTGTGTCATGGTGCAGTGTGTAATGGTGCACTGTGTAAAGGTGCAGTGTGTCATGGTGCAGTGTGTCATGGTGCAGTGTGTAATGGTGCAGAGTGTAATGGTGCAGTGTTTCATGGTGCAGTGTGACATGGTGCAGTTTGTCATCGTGCAGTGTGTCATGGTGCAGTGTGTAATGGTGCAGTGTGTCATGATCCAGTGTGTCATGGTGCAGTGTGTCATGGTGCAGTTTATCATGGTGCAGTGTGTAATGGTGCAGTGTGTCATGGTGCAGTGTGTAATGGTGCACTGTGTAAAGGTGCAGTGTGTCATGGCGCAGTGTGTCATGGTGCAGTGTGTAATGGTGCTGAGTGTAATGGTGCAGTGTGTCATTGTGCAGTGTGTCTTGGTGCAGTGTGTCATGGTGCACTGTGTAATGGTGCAGTGTGTCATGGTGCAGTGTGTCATGGTGCAGTGTGTGATGGTGCAGTGTGTAATGGCTCAGTTTTTCATGGTGCAGTGTGTAATGGTTCAGTTTTTCATGGTGCAGTGTGTAATGGTGCAGTGTGTCATGGTGCTGAGCGTAATGGTGCAGTGTGTCATTGTGCAGTGTGTCTTGGTGCAGTGTGTCATGGTGCACTGTGTAATGGTGCAGTGTGTCATGGTGCATTGTGTCATGGTGCAGTGTGTGATGGTGCAGTGTGTAATGGTTCAGTTTTTCATGGTGCAGTGTGTAATGGTTCAGTTTTTCATGGTGCAGTGTGTAATGGTGCAGTGTGTCATGGTGCAGCGTGTCATGGTGCAGTTTGTAATGGTGCAGTGTGTCATGGTGCAGTGTGTAATGGTTCATTGTGTCATGGTGCAGTGTGTAATGGTGCAGTGTGTCCTGGTGCAGTGTGACATGGTGCAGTGTGACATGCTGCAGTGTGTAATGTTTCAGCGTGTCATGGTGCAATGTGTCATAGTGCAATGTGTAATGGTGCAGTTTGTCATGGTTCAGTGTGTCATGGTGCAGTGTGACATGGTGCAGTGTGTCATGGTGCTTTGTGACATGGTGCAGAGTGTAATGGTGCAGAGTTTCATGGTGCAGTGTGTCATGGTGCAGTGTGTAATGGCGCTGTGTGTAATGGTGCAGTGTGTCATTGTGCGGTGCGTCTTGGTGCAGTGCGTCATTGTGCAGTGTGTAATTGTGCAGTGTGTCATGGTGCATTGTGTCATGGTGCAGTGTGTGATGGTGCAGTGTGTCATGGTGCAGTGAGACATGGTGCAGTGTGTGATGGTGCAGTGCGTCATTGTGCAGTGTGTGATGGTGCAGTGTGTCATGGTGCAGTGATACATGGTGCAGTGTGTGATGGTGCAGTGTGTCATGGTGCAGTGTGTCATGGTGCAGTGTGTGATGTTGCAGTGTGTCATGGTGCAGTGAGACATGGTGCAGTGTGTCATGGTGCAGTGTGTCATGGTGCAGTGAGACATGGTGCAGTGTGTAATAGTTCAGTGTGTCATGCTGCAGTGAGACATGGTGCAGTGTGTAATGGTTCAGTGTGTCATGGTGCAGTGTGTAATGGTGCAGTGTGTCGTGGTGCAGTGTGTGATGGTGCAGTGTGACATGGTGCAGTGTGTCATGGTGCAGTGTGTCATGGTGCAGTGTGTCATGGTGCAGTGAGACATGGTGCAGTGTGTAATGGTGCAGTGTGTCATGGTGCAGTGTGACATGGTGCAGTGTGACATGCTGCAGTGTGTAATGTTTCAGCGTGTCATGGTGCAGTGTGTCATGGTGCAGTGTGTAATGGTGCAGTTTGTCATGGTTCAGAGTGTCATGGTGCAGTGTGACATGGTGCAGTGTGTCATGGTGCTTTGTGACATGGTGCAGAGTGTAATGGTGCAGAGTTTCATGGTGTAGTCTGTCATGGTTCAGTGTGTCATGGTGCAGTGTGTCATGGTGCAGTGTGTAATGGTCCAGTGTGTCATGGTGCAGTGTGTAATGGTCCAGGGTGTCATGGTGCAGTGTGTAATGGTGCAGTGTGTCATCGTGCAGTGTGTCATGGTGCAGTGATCAATGGTGCAGTGTGTAATGGTGCAGTGTGTCATGGTGCAGAGTGTATTGGTGCAGTGTGTCATTCTGCAGTGTGTAATGGTGCAGTGTGTCATGGTGCAGTTTGTCATGGTTCAGAGTGTCATGGTGCAGTGTGACATGGTGCAGTGTGTCATGGTGCTTTGTGACATGGTGCAGAGTGTAATGGTGCAGAGTTTCATGGTGTAGTCTGTCATGGTTCAGTGTGTCATGGTGCAGTGTGTCATGGTGCAGTGTGTAATGGTCTAGTGTGTCATGGTGCAGTGTGTAATGGTCCAGGGTGTCATGGTGCAGTGTGTAATGGTGCAGTGTGTCATCGTGCAGTGTGTCATGGTGCAGTGATCAATGGTGCAGTGTGTAATGGTGCAGTGTGTCATGGTGCAGAGTGTATTGGTGCAGTGTGTCATTCTGCAGTGTGTAATGGTGCAGTGTGTCATGGTGCAGTGTGTCATGGTGCAGAGTGTATTGGTGCAGTGTGTCATTGTGCAGTGTGTAATGGTGCAGTGTGTCACGGTGCAGTGTGTCATGGTGCAGTGTGTCATGGTGCAGTGTGTCATGGTGCAGTGTGTCATGGTGCAGTGTGACATGGTGCAGTGTGTCATGGTGCAGTGTGCAATGGTGCAATGTGTCATGGTGCAGTGTGTAATGTTGCAGTGTGTCATGATCCAGTGTGTCATGGTGCAGTGTGTCATGGTGCAGTGTGTAATGGTGCAGTGTGTAATGGTGCAATGTGTCATGGTGCAGTGTGTCATGGTGCAGTGTGTCATGGTGCAGTGTGTCATGGTGCAGTGTGTAATGGTGCAGTGTGACATGGTGCTGTGTGTAATGGTGCAGTGTGACATGGTGCAGTGTGTATTGGTGCACTTTGACATGGTGCAGTGTGTCCTGGTGCAGTGTGTCATGGTGCAGTGTGTCATGGTGCGAAGTGTAATGGTGCAGTGTGTCATGATGCAGTGGGTCATGGTGCAATGTGTCATGGTGCAGTGTGTAATGGTGCAGTGTGTAATGGTGCAGTGTGTCATGGTGCAGTGTGTCATGGTGCAGTGTGTAATGGTGCAGTGTGTCATGATCCAGTGTGTCATGGTGCACTGTGTCATGGTACAGTGTGTCATGGTGCAGTGTGTAATGGTGCAGTGTGTCATGGTGCTGTGTGTCATGATCCACTGTGTCATGGTGCAGTGTGTAATGGTGCAGTGTGTCATGGTGCAGTGTGTCATGGTGCAGTGTGTCATTGTGCAGTGTGCAATGGTGTCGTGTGTAATGGTGCATGTGTCATGGTGCAGTCTGTCATGGTGCAGTGTGTCATGGTGCAGTGTGTCATGCTGCAGTGTGTCATGGTGCAGTGTGTCATGGTGCAGTCTGTCATGGTGCAGTGTGTAATGGCGCTGTGTATAATGGTGCACCGTGTCATTGTGCGGTGCGTCTTAGTGCAGTGTGTCATTGCGCAGTGTGTAATTGTGCAGTGTGTCATGGTTCAGTGTGTCATGGTGCAGTGTGTAATGGTCCAGTGTGTCATGGTGCAGTGTGTAATGGTCCAGGGTGTCATGGTGCAGTGTGTAATGGTGCAGTGTGTCATCGTGCAGTGTGTCATGGTGCAGTGATCAATGGTACAGTGTGTCATGGTGCAGTGTGTCATGGTGCAGTGTGTCATGGTGCAGAGTGTATTGGTGCAGTGTGTGATGATGCAGTGTGTCATGGTGCAGTGTGACATGGTGCAGTGTGTCATGGTGCAGTGTGACATGGTGCAGTGTGTCATGGTGCAGTGTGCAATGGTGCAGTGTGTCATGGTGCAGTGTGTCATGTTGCAGTGTGTCATGATCCAGTGTGTCATGGTGCAGTGTGTCATGGTGCAGTGTGTAATGGTGCAGTGTGTAATGGTGCCATGTGTCATGGTGCGGTGTGTCATGGTGCAGTGTGTCATGGTGCAGTGTGTCATGGTGCAGTGTGTAATGGTGCAGTGTGACATGGTGCAGTGTGTAATGGTGCAGTGTGACATGGTGCAGTGTGTATTGGTGCAGTGTGACATGGTGCAGTTTGTCATGGTGCAGTGTGTCATGGTGCAGTGTATCATGGTGCGAAGTGTAATGGTGCAGTGTGTCATGATGCAGTGGGTCATGGTGAAATGTGTCATGGTGCAGTTTGTAATGGTGCAGTGTGTAATGGTGCAGTGTGTCATGGTGCAGTGTGTCATGGTGCAGTGTGTAATGGTGCAGTGTGTCATGATCCAGTGTGTCATGGTGCACTGTGTCATGGTGCAGTGTGTCATGGTGCAGTGTGTAATGGTGTAGTGTGACATGGTGCAGTGTGACATGCTGCAGTGTGTAATGTTTCAGCGTGTCATGGTGCAGTGTGTCATGGTGCAGTGTGTAATGGTGCAGTTTGTCATGGTTCAGTGTGTCATGGTGCAGTGTGACATGGTGCAGTGTGTCATGGTGCATTGTGACATGGGGCAGAGTTTCATGGTGCAGTGTGTCATGGTGCAGTGTGTCATGGTGCAGTGTGTAATGGTCAAGTGTGTCATGGTGCAGTGTGTAATGGTCCAGGGAGTCATGGTGCAGTGTGTAATGGTGCAGTGTGTCATGGTGCAGTGTGTCATGGTGCAGTGATCAATGGTGCAGTGTGTCATGGGGCAGAGTGTAATGGTGCAGTGTATGATGATGCAGTGGGTCATGGTGCAGTGTAACATGGTGCAGTGTGTCATGGTGCAGTGTGACATGGTGCAGTGTGTCATGGTGCAGTGTGTCATGTTGAAGTGTGTCATGGTGCAGTGTGTCATGGTGCAGTATGACATGGTGCAGTGTGTAATGGTGCAGTGTGTCATGATCCAGTGTGTCATGGTGCAGTGTGTCATGGTGCAGTGTGTAATGGTGCAGTGTGTAATGGTGCAGTGTGTAATGGTGCAGTGTGTCATGGTGCAGTGTGTCATGGTGCTGTGTGTAATGGTGCAGTGTGTAATGGTGCAGTGTGTCATGGTGCAGTCTGTCATGGTCCAGTGTGTCATGGTGCAGTGTGTAATTGTGCAGTGTGTAATGGTGCAGTGTGTCATGGGGCAGTGTGTAATGGTGCATTTTGTAATGGTGCAGTGTGTCATGATCCAGTGTGTCATGATGCAGTGTGTCATGGTGCAGTGTGTCATGGTGCAGTGTGTAATGGTGCAGTGTGCCATGGTGCAGTGTGTCATGGTGCAGTGAGACATGGTGCAGTGTGTAATGGTTCATTGTGTCATGGTGCGGTGTGTCATGGTGCAGTGTGTCATGGTGCAGTGTGTCATGGTGCAGTGTGTAATGGTGCAGTGTGACATGGTGCAGTGTGTAATGGCGCAGTGTGACATGGTGCAGTGTGTATTGGTGCAGTGTGACATGGTGCAGTTTGTCATGGTGCATTGTGTCATGGTGCAGTGTATCATGGTGCGAAGTGTAATGGTGCAGTGTGTCATGATGCAGTGGGTCATGGTGAAATGTGTCATGGTGCAGTTTGTAATGGTGCAGTGTGTAATGGTGCAGTGTGTCATGGTGCAGTGTGTCATGATCCAGTGTGTCATGGTGCACTGTGTCATGGTGCAGTGTGTCATGGTGCAGTGTGTAATGGTGTAGTGTGACATGGTGCAGTGTGACATGCTGCAGTGTGTAATGTTTCAGCGTGTCATGGTGCAATGTGTCATGGTGCAGTGTGTAATGGTGCAGTTTGTCATGGTTCAGTGTGTCATGGTGCAGTGTGACATGGTGCAGTGTGTCATGGTGCATTGTGACATGGTGCAGAGTGTAATGGTGCAGAGTTTCATGGTGCAGTGTGTCATGGTGCAGTGTGTCATGGTGCAGTGTGTAATGGTCAAGTGTGTCATGGTGCAGTGTGTAATGGTCCAGGGAGTCATGGTGCAGTGTGTAATGGTGCAGTGTGTCATGGTGCAGTGTGTCATGGTGCAGTGATCAATGGTGCAGTGTGTCATGGTGCAGAGTGTAATGGTGCAGTGTATGATGATGCAGTGGGTCATGGTGCAGTGTAACATGGTGCAGTGTGTCATGGTGCAGTGTGACATGGTGCAGTGTGTCATGGTGCAGTGTGTCATGTTGCAGTGTGTCATGGTGCAGTGTGTCATGGTGCAGTATGACATGGTGCAGTGTGTAATGGTGCAGTGTGTCATGATCCAGTGTGTCATGGTGCAGTGTGTCATGGTGCAGTGTGTAATGGTGCAGTGTGTAATGGTGCAGTGTGTAATGGTGCAGTGTGTCATGGTGCTGTGTGTAATGGTGCAGTGTGTAATGGTGCAGTGTGTCATGGTGCAGTGTGTCATGGGGCAGTGTGTAATGGGGCATTGTGTAATGGTGCAGTGTGTCATGATCCAGTGTGTCATGGTGCAGTGTGTCATGGTGCAGTGTGTCATGGTGCAGTGTGTAATGGTGCAGTGTGCCATGGTGCAGTGTGTCATGGTGCAGTGAGACATTGTGCAGTGTGTAATGGTTCATTGTGTCATGGTGCAGTGTGTAATGGTGCAGTGTGTCTTGGTGCAGTGTGTAATGGTGCAGTGTGTAATGGTTCATTGTGTCATGGTGCAGTGTGTAATGGTGCAGTGTGTCATGGTGCAGTGTGACATGGTGCAGTGTGTCATGGTGCAGGGTGACATGGTGCAGTGTGACATGCTGCAGTGTGTAATGTTTCAGCGTGTCATGGTGCAGTGTGTCATGGTGCAGTGTGTTATGGTGCAGATTGTCATGGTTCAGTGTGTCATGGTGCAGTGTAGCATGGTGCAGTGTGTCATGGTGCATTGTGACATGGTGCAGAGTGTAATGGTGCAGAGTTTCATGGTGCAGTGTGTCATGGTGCAGTGTGTCATGGTGCAGTGTGTAATGGTCAAGTGTGTCATGGTGCAGTGTGTAATGGTCCAGGGAGTCATGGTGCAGTGTGTAATGGTGCAGTGTGTCATGGTGCAGTGTGTCATGGTGCAGTGATCAATGGTGCAGTGTGTCATGGTGCAGAGGGTAATGGTGCAGGGTGTGAGGATGCAGTGTGTCATGGTGCAGTGTGACATGGTGCAGTGTGTCATGGTGCAGTGTGTCATGGTGCAGTGTGTCATGGTGCAGTGTGTCATGGTGCAGATTGTCATGGTTCAGTGTGTCATGGTGCAGTGTAGCATGGTGCAGTGTGTCATGGTGCATTGTGACATTGTGCAGTGTGTCATGGTGCAGTGTGTCATGGTGCAGTGTGTAATGGTGCAGTGTGACATGGTGCAGTGTGTAATGGTGCAGTGTGACATGGTGCAGTGTGTAATGGTGCAGTGTGACATGGTGCAGTGTGTCATGGTGCAGTGTGCCATGGTGCAGTGTGTCATGGTGCAAAGTGTAATGGTGCAGTGTGTGATGATGCAGTGGGTCATGGTGCAATGTGTCATGGTGCAGTGTGTCATGGTGCAGTGTGCAATGGTGCAGTGTGTCATGGTGCAGTGTGTCATGATCCACTGTGTGATGGTGCAGTGTGTCATGTTGCAGTGTGTCATGGTGCAGTGTGACATGGTGCAGTGAGTAATGGTGCAGTGTGTAATGGTGCAGTGTGTCATGGTGCAGTGTGTCATTGTGCAGGGTGTCATTGTGCAGTGTGTAATGGTGCTGTGTGTAATGGTGCAGTGTGTCATTGTGCAGTGTGTCATGGTGCAGTGTGTAATGGTGCAGTGTGTCATGGTGCAGTGTGTCATGGTGCAGTGTGTAATGGTGCAGTGTGTCATGGTGCATTGTGTCAAGGTGCAGTGTGTGATGGTGCAGTGTGCCATGGTGCAGTGAGACATGGTGCAGTGTGTAATGGTTCAGTGGGTCATGGTGCAGTGTGTAATGGTGCAGTGTGTCATGGTGCAGTGTGTCATGGTGCAGTGTGTAATGGTGCAGTGTGTCATGGTGCAGTGTGCCATGGTTCAGTGTGTCATGGTGCAGTGTGTAATGGTGCAGTGTGTAATGGTGCAGTTTGTCATGGTTCAGTGTGTCATGGTGCAGTGTGACATGGTGCAGTGTGTCATGGTGCATTGTGACATGGTGCAGAGTGTAATGGTGCAGAGTTTCATGGTGCAGTGTGTCATGGTGCAGTGTGTCATGGTGCAGTGTGTAATGGTCAAGTGTGTCATGGTGCAGTGTGTAATGGTCCAGGGAGTCATGGTGCAGTGTGTAATGGTGCAGTGTGTCATGGTGCAGTGTGTCATGGTGCAGTGATCAATGGTGCATTGTGTCATGGTGCAGAGTGTAATGGTGCAGTGTATGATGATGCAGTGGGTCATGGTGCAGTGTAACATGGTGCAGTGTGTCATGGTGCAGTGTGACATGGTGCAGTGTGTCATGGTGCAGTGTGTCATGTTGCAGTGTGTCATGGTGCAGTGTGTCATGGTGCAGTATGACATGGTGCAGTGTGTAATGGTGCAGTGTGTCATGATCCAGTGTGTCATGGTGCAGTGCGTCATGGTGCAGTGTGTAATGGTGCAGTGTGTAATGGTGCAGTGTGTAATGGTGCAGTGTGTCATGGTGCTGTGTGTAATGGTGCAGTGTGTAATGGTGCAGTGTGTCATGGTGCAGTGTGTCATGGGGCAGTGTGTAATGGGGCATTGTGTAATGGTGCAGTGTGTCATGATCCAGTGTGTCATGGTGCAGTGTGTCATGGTGCAGTGTGTCATGGTGCAGTGTGTCATGGTGCAGTGTGCCATGGTGCAGTGTGTCATGGTGCAGTGAGACATGGTGCAGTGTGTAATGGTTCATTGTGTCATGGTGCAGTGTGTAATGGTGCAGTGTGTCTTGGTGCAGTGTGTAATGGTGCAGTGTGTAATGGTTCATTGTGTCATGGTGCAGTGTGTAATGGTGCAGTGTGTCATGGTGCAGTGTGACATGGTGCAGTGTGTCATGGTGCAGGGTGACATGGTGCAGTGTGACATGCTGCAGTGTGTAATGTTTCAGCGTGTCATGGTGCAGTGTGTCATGGTGCAGTGTGTTATGGTGCAGATTGTCATGGTTCAGTGTGTCATGGTGCAGTGTAGCATGGTGCAGTGTGTCATGGTGCATTGTGACATGGTGCAGAGTGTAATGGTGCAGAGTTTCATGGTGCAGTGTGTCATGGTGCAGTGTGTCATGGTGCAGTGTGTAATGGTCAAGTGTGTCATGGTGCAGTGTGTAATGGTCCAGGGAGTCATGGTGCAGTGTGTAATGGTGCAGTGTGTCATGGTGCAGTGTGTCATGGTGCAGTGATCAATGGTGCAGTGTGTCATGGTGCAGAGGGTAATGGTGCAGGGTGTGAGGATGCAGTGTGTCATGGTGCAGTGTGACATGGTGCAGTGTGTCATGGTGCAGTGTGTCATGGTGCAGTGTGTCATGGTGCAGATTGTCATGGTTCAGTGTGTCATGGTGCAGTGTAGCATGGTGCAGTGTGTCATGGTGCATTGTGACATTGTGCAGTGTGTCATGGTGCAGTGTGTCATGGTGCAGTGTGTAATGGTGCAGTGTGACATGGTGCAGTGTGTAATGGTGCAGTGTGACATGGTGCAGTGTGTAATGGTGCAGTGTGACATGGTGCAGTGTGTCATGGTGCAGTGTGCCATGGTGCAGTGTGTCATGGTGCAGTGTGTCATGATCCACTGTGTCATGGTGCAGTGTGTCATGTTGCAGTGTGTCATGGTGCAGTGTGACATGGTGCAGTGAGTAATGGTGCAGTGTGTAATGGTGCAGTGAGACATGGTGCAGTGTGTAATGGTTCAGTGGGTCATGGTGCAGTGTGTAATGGTGCAGTGTGTCATGGTGCAGTGTGTAATGGTGCAGTGTGTCATGGTGCAGTGTGCCATGCTTCAGTGTGTCATGGTGCAGTGTGTAATGGTGCAGTGTGTAATGGTGCAGTTTGTCATGGTTCAGTGTGTCATGGTGCAGTGTGACATGGTGCAGTGTGTCATGGTGCATTGTGACATGGTGCAGAGTGTAATGGTGCAGAGTTTCATGGTGCAGTGTGTCATGGTGCAGTGTGTCATGGTGCAGTGTGTAATGGTCAAGTGTGTCATGGTGCAGTGTGTAATGGTCCAGGGAGTCATGGTGCAGTGTGTAATGGTGCAGTGTGTCATGGTGCAGTGTGTCATGGTGCAGTGATCAATGGTGCAGTGTGTCATGGTGCAGAGTGTAATGGTGCAGTGTATGATGATGCAGTGGGTCATGGTGCAGTGTAACATGGTGCAGTGTGTCATGGTGCAGTGTGACATGGTGCAGTGTGTCATGGTGCAGTGTGTCATGTTGCAGTGTGTCATGGTGCAGTGTGTCATGGTGCAGTATGACATGGTGCAGTGTGTAATGGTGCAGTGTGTCATGATCCAGTGTGTCATGGTGCAGTGTGTCATGGTGCAGTGTGTAATGGTGCAGTGTGTAATGGTGCAGTGTGTAATGGTGCAGTGTGTCATGGTGCTGTGTGTAATGGTGCAGTGTGTAATGGTGCAGTGTGTCATGGTGCAGTGTGTCATGGGGCAGTGTGTAATGGGGCATTGTGTAATGGTGCAGTGTGTCATGATCCAGTGTGTCATGGTGCAGTGTGTCATGGTGCAGTGTGTCATGGTGCAGTGTGTAATGGTGCAGTGTGCCATGGTGCAGTGTGTCATGGTGCAGTGAGACATGGTGCAGTGTGTAATGGTTCATTGTGTCATGGTGCAGTGTGTAATGGTGCAGTGTGTCTTGGTGCAGTGTGTAATGGTGCAGTGTGTAATGGTTCATTGTGTCATGGTGCAGTGTGTAATGGTGCAGTGTGTCATGGTGCAGTGTGACATGGTGCAGTGTGTCATGGTGCAGGGTGACATGGTGCAGTGTGACATGCTGCAGTGTGTAATGTTTCAGCGTGTCATGGTGCAGTGTGTCATGGTGCAGTGTGTTATGGTGCAGATTGTCATGGTTCAGTGTGTCATGGTGCAGTGTAGCATGGTGCAGTGTGTCATGGTGCATTGTGACATGGTGCAGAGTGTAATGGTGCAGAGTTTCATGGTGCAGTGTGTCATGGTGCAGTGTGTCATGGTGCAGTGTGTAATGGTCCAGTGTGTCATGGTGCAGTGTGTAATGGTCCAGGGAGTCATGGTGCAGTGTGTAATGGTGCAGTGTGTCATGGTGCAGTGTGTCATGGTGCAGTGATCAATGGTGCAGTGTGTCATGGTGCAGAGGGTAATGGTGCAGGGTGTGAGGATGCAGTGGGTCATGGTGCAGTGTGACATGGTGCAGTGTGTCATGGT
Source organism: Isurus oxyrinchus (assembly GCA_026770705.1). Classification (NCBI taxonomy): domain Eukaryota; kingdom Metazoa; phylum Chordata; class Chondrichthyes; order Lamniformes; family Lamnidae; genus Isurus; species Isurus oxyrinchus. Next base: position 196,028 of record JANJGN010000696.1, on the reverse strand, counting down.
GCAGTGTGTCATGGTGCAGTGTGTCATGGTGCAGATTGTCATGGTTCAGTGTGTCATGGTGCAGTGTAGCATGGTGCAGTGTGTCATGGTGCATTGTGACATTGTGCAGTGTGTCATGGTGCAGTGTGTCATGGTGCAGTGTGTAATGGTGCAGTGTGACATGGTGCAGTGTGTAATGGTGCAGTGTGACATGGTGCAGTGTGTAATGGTGCAGTGTGACATGGTGCAGTGTGTCATGGTGCAGTGTGCCATGGTGCAGTGTGTCATGGTGCAGTGTGTCATGATCCACTGTGTGATGGTGCAGTGTGTCATGTTGCAGTGTGTCATGGTGCAGTGTGACATGGTGCAGTGAGTAATGGTGCAGTGTGTAATGGTGCAGTGTGTCATGGTGCAGTGTGTCATTGTGCAGGGTGTCATTGTGCAGTGTGTAATGGTGCTGTGTGTAATGGTGCAGTGTGTCATTGTGCAGTGTGTCATGGTGTAGTGTGTAATGGTGCAGTGTGTCATGGTGCAGTGTGTCATGGTGCAGTGTGTAATGGTGCAGTGTGTCATGGTGCATTGTGTCAAGGTGCAGTGTGTGATGGTGCAGTGTGCCATGGTGCAGTGAGACATGGTGCAGTGTGTAATGGTTCAGTGGGTCATGGTGCAGTGTGTAATGGTGCAGTGTGTCATGGTGCAGTGTGTCATGGTGCAGTGTGTAATGGTGCAGTGTGTCATGGTGCAGTGTGCCATGGTTCAGTGTGTCATGGTGCAGTGTGTAATGGTGCAGTGTGTAATGGTGCAGTTTGACATGTAGAAGTTTGTCATGGTGCAGTGTGTAATGTTTCAGTGTGTCATGGTGCAGTGTGTAATTCTGCAGTGTGTCATGGTGCAGTTTGTCATGGTGCAGTTTGTAATGGTGCAGTGTGTCATGGTGCAGTGTGTCGTGGTGCAGTGTGTCATGGTGCAGTGTGTCATGGTGCAGTGTGTAATGGTGCAGTGTGTCATGGTGCAGTGTGTCATTGTGCAGTGTGTCATGGTGCAGTGTGTAATGGTGCAGTGAGTCATGGTTCAGTGTGTAATGGTGCAGGGTGTCATGGTGCAGTGTGTAATTGTGCAGTGTGTCATGGTGCAGTGTGTCATGGTGCAGTGATCAATGGTGCAGTGTGTCATGGTGCAGTTTGACATGGTGCAGTGTATCATGGTGCATTGTGACATGGTGCAGAGTGTAATCGTGCAGAGTTTCATGGTGCAGTGTGTCATGGTGCAGTGTGTCATGATCCAGTGTGTCATGGTGCAAAGTGTAATGGTGCAGTGTGTGATGATGCAGACGGTCATGGTGCAATGTGTCATGTTGCAGTGTGTCATGGTGCAGTGTGTCATGGTGCAGTGTGTAATGGTGCAGTGTGTCATGGTGCAGTGTGTCATGGTGCAGTGTGCAATGGTGCAGTGTGTCATGGTGCAGTGTGTCATGATCCAGTGTGTCCTGGTGCAGTGTGTCATGGTGCAGTGATCAATGGTGCAGTGTGTCATGGTGCAGAGTGTAATGGTGCAGTGTGTGATGATGCAGTGGGTCATGGTGCAGTGTAACATGGTGCAGTGTGTCATGGTGCAGTGTGACATGGTGCAGTGTGTCATGGTGCAGTGTGTCATGTTGCAGTGTGTCATGGTGCAGTGTGTCATGGTGCAGTATGACATGGTGCAGTGTGTCATGGTGCAGTGTGTCATGATCCAGTGTGTCATGGTGCAGTGTGTCATGGTGCAGTGTGTAATGGTGCAGTGTGTAATGGTGCAGTGTGTAATGGTGCAGTGTGTCATGGTGCAGTGTCTCATGGTGCTGTGTGTAATGCTGCAGTGTGTAATGGTGCAGTGTGTCATGGTGCAGTCGTCATGGTCCAGTGTGTCATGGTGCAGTGTGTAATTGTGCAGTGTGTCATGGTGCAGTGTGTCATGGGGCAGTGTGTAATGGTGCATTTTGTAATGGTGCAGTGTGTCATGATCCAGTGTGTCATGGTGCAGTGTGTCATGGTGCAGTGTGTCATGGTGCAGTGTATCATGGTGCGAAGTGTAATGGTGCAGTGTGTCATGATGCAGTGGGTCATGGTGAAATGTGTCATGGTGCAGTTTGTAATGGTGCAGTGTGTAATGGTGCAGTGTGTCATGGTGCAGTGTGTCATGATCCAGTGTGTCATGGTGCCCTGTGTCATGGTGCAGTGTGTCATGGTGCAGTGTGTAATGGTGTAGTGTGACATGGTGCAGTGTGACATGCTGCAGTGTGTAATGTTTCAGCGTGTCATGGTGCAATGTGTCATGGTGCAGTGTGACATGGTGCAGTGTGTCATGGTGCATTGTGACATGGTGCAGAGTGTAATGGTGCAGAGTTTCATGGTGCAGTGTGTCATGGTGCAGTGTGTCATGGTGCAGTGTGTAATGGTCAAGTGTGTCATGGTGCAGTGTGTAATGGTCCAGGGAGTCATGGTGCAGTGTGTAATGGTGCAGTGTGTCATGGTGCAGTGTGTCATGGTGCAGTGATCAATGGTGCAGTGTGTCATGGTGCAGAGTGTAATGGTGCAGTGTATGATGATGCAGTGGGTCATGGTGCAGTGTAACATGGTGCAGTGTGTCATGGTGCAGTGTGACATGGTGCAGTGTGTCATGGTGCAGTGTGTCATGTTGCAGTGTGTCATGGTGCAGTGTGTCATGGTGCAGTATGACATGGTGCAGTGTGTAATGGTGCAGTGTGTCATGATCCAGTGTGTCATGGTGCAGTGTGTCATGGTGCAGTGTGTAATGGTGCAGTGTGTAATGGTGCAGTGTGTAATGGTGCAGTGTGTCATGGTGCTGTGTGTAATGGTGCAGTGTGTAATGGTGCAGTGTGTCATGGTGCAGTGTGTCATGGGGCAGTGTGTAATGGGGCATTGTGTAATGGTGCAGTGTGTCATGATCCAGTGTGTCATGGTGCAGTGTGTCATGGTGCAGTGTGTCATGGTGCAGTGTGTAATGGTGCAGTGTGCCATGGTGCAGTGTGTCATGGTGCAGTGAGACATGGTGCAGTGTGTAATGGTTCATTGTGTCATGGTGCAGTGTGTAATGGTGCAGTGTGTCTTGGTGCAGTGTGTAATGGTGCAGTGTGTAATGGTTCATTGTGTCATGGTGCAGTGTGTAATGGTGCAGTGTGTCATGGTGCAGTGTGACATGGTGCAGTGTGTCATGGTGCAGGGTGACATGGTGCAGTGTGACATGCTGCAGTGTGTAATGTTTCAGCGTGTCATGGTGCAGTGTGTCATGGTGCAGTGTGTTATGGTGCAGATTGTCATGGTTCAGTGTGTCATGGTGCAGTGTAGCATGGTGCAGTGTGTCATGGTGCATTGTGACATGGTGCAGAGTGTAATGGTGCAGAGTTTCATGGTGCAGTGTGTCATGGTGCAGTGTGTCATGGTGCAGTGTGTAATGGTCAAGTGTGTCATGGTGCAGTGTGTAATGGTCCAGGGAGTCATGGTGCAGTGTGTAATGGTGCAGTGTGTCATGGTGCAGTGTGTCATGGTGCAGTGATCAATGGTGCAGTGTGTCATGGTGCAGAGGGTAATGGTGCAGGGTGTGAGGATGCAGTGTGTCATGGTGCAGTGTGACATGGTGCAGTGTGTCATGGTGCAGTGTGTCATGGTGCAGTGTGTCATGGTGCAGTGTGTCATGGTGCAGATTGTCATGGTTCAGTGTGTCATGGTGCAGTGTAGCATGGTGCAGGGTGTCATGGTGCATTGTGACATTGTGCAGTGTGTCATGGTGCAGTGTGTCATGGTGCAGTGTGTAATGGTGCAGTGTGACATGGTGCAGTGTGTAATGGTGCAGTGTGACATGGTGCAGTGTGTAATGGTGCAGTGTGACATGGTGCAGTGTGTCATGGTGCAGTGTGCCATGGTGCAGTGTGTCATGGTGCAAAGTGTAATGGTGCAGTGTGTGATGATGCAGTGGGTCATGGTGCAATGTGTCATGGTGCAGTGTGTCATAGTGCAGTGTGCAATGGTGCAGTGTGTCATGGTGCAGTGTGTCATGATCCACTGTGTCATGGTGCAGTGTGTCATGTTGCAGTGTGTCATGGTGCAGTGTGACATGGTGCAGTGAGTAATGGTGCAGTGTGTAATGGTGCAGTGTGTCATGGTGCAGTGTGTCATTGTGCAGGGTGTCATTGTGCAGTGTGTAATGGTGCTGTGTGTAATGGTGCAGTGTGTCATTGTGCAGTGTGTCATGGTGTAGTGTGTAATGGTGCAGTGTGTCATGGTGCAGTGTGTCTTGGTGCAGTGTGTAATGGTGCAGTGTGTCATGGTGCATTGTGTCAAGGTGCAGTGTGTGATGGTGCAGTGTGCCATGGTGCAGTGAGACATGGTGCAGTGTGTAATGGTTCAGTGGGTCATGGTGCAGTGTGTAATGGTGCAGTGTGTCATGGTGCAGTGTGTCATGGTGCAGTGTGTAATGGTGCAGTGTGTCATGGTGCAGTGTGCCATGGTTCAGTGTGTCATGGTGCAGTGTGTAATGGTGCAGTGTGTAATGGTGCAGTTTGACATGTAGAAGTGTGTCATGGTGCAGTGTGTAATGTTTCAGTGTGTCATGGTGCAGTGTGTAATTCTGCAGTGTGTCATGGTGCAGTTTGTCATGGTGCAGTTTGTAATGGTGCAGTGTGTCATGGTGCAGTGTGTCGTGGTGCAGTGTGTCATGGTGCAGTGTGTCATGGTGCAGTGTGTAATGGTGCAGTGTGTCATGGTGCAGTGTGTCATTGTGCAGTGTGTCATGGTGCAGTGTGTAATGGTGCAGTGAGTCATGGTTCAGTGTGTAATGGTGCAGGGTGTCATGGTGCAGTGTGTAATTGTGCAGTGTGTCATGGTGCAGTGTGTCATGGTGCAGTGATCAATGGTGCAGTGTGTCATGGTGCAGTTTGACATGGTGCAGTGTGTCATGGTGCATTGTGACATGGTGCAGAGTGTAATCGTGCAGAGTTTCATGGTGCAGTGTGTCATGGTGCAGTGTGTCATGATCCAGTGTGTCATGGTGCAAAGTGTAATGGTGCAGTGTGTGATGATGCAGACGGTCATGGTGCAATGTGTCATGTTGCAGTGTGTCATGGTGCAGAGTGTCATGGTGCAGTGTGTAATGGTGCAGTGTGTCATGGTGCAGTGTGTCATGGTGCAGTGTGCAATGGTGCAGTGTGTCATGGTGCAGTGTGTCATGATCCAGTGTGTCCTGGTGCAGTGTGTCATGGTGCAGTGATCAATGGTGCAGTGTGTCATGGTGCAGAGTGTAATGGTGCAGTGTGTGATGATGCAGTGGGTCATGGTGCAGTGTAACATGGTGCAGTGTGTCATGGTGCAGTGTGTCATGTTGCAGTGTGTCATGGTGCAGTGTGTCATGGTGCAGTATGACATGGTGCAGTGTGTCATGGTGCAGTGTGTCATGATCCAGTGTGTCATGGTGCAGTGTGTCATGGTGCAGTGTGTAATGGTGCAGTGTGTAATGGTGCAGTGTGTAATGGTGCAGTGTGTCATGGTGCAGTGTGTCATGGTGCTGTGTGTAATGCTGCAGTGTGTAATGGTGCAGTGTGTCATGGTGCAGTCGTCATGGTCCAGTGTGTCATGGTGCAGTGTGTAATTGTGCAGTGTGTCATGGTGCAGTGTGTCATGGGGCAGTGTGTAATGGTGCATTTTGTAATGGTGCAGTGTGTCATGATCCAGTGTGTCATGGTGCAGTGTGTCATGGTGCAGTGTGTCATGGTGCAGTGTATCATGGTGCGAAGTGTAATGGTGCAGTGTGTCATGATGCAGTGGGTCATGGTGAAATGTGTCATGGTGCAGTTTGTAATGGTGCAGTGTGTAATGGTGCAGTGTGTCATGGTGCAGTGTGTCATGATCCAGTGTGTCATGGTGCACTGTGTCATGGTGCAGTGTGTCATGGTGCAGTGTGTAATGGTGTAGTGTGACATGGTGCAGTGTGACATGCTGCAGTGTGTAATGTTTCAGCGTGTCATGGTGCAATGTGTCATGGTGCAGTGTGTAATGGTGCAGTTTGTCATGGTTCAGTGTGTCATGGTGCAGTGTGACATGGTGCAGTGTGTCATGGTGCATTGTGACATGGTGCAGAGTGTAATGGTGCAGAGTTTCATGGTGCAGTGTGTCATGGTGCAGTGTGTCATGGTGCAGTGTGTAATGGTCAAGTGTGTCATGGTGCAGTGTGTAATGGTCCAGGGAGTCATGGTGCAGTGTGTCATGGTGCAGTGTGTCATGGTGCAGTGATCAATGGTGCAGTGTGTCATGGTGCAGAGTGTAATGGTGCAGTGTATGATGATGCAGTGGGTCATGGTGCAGTGTAACATGGTGCAGTGTGTCATGGTGCAGTGTGACATGGTGCAGTGTGTCATGGTGCAGTGTGTCATGTTGCAGTGTGTCATGGTGCAGTGTGTCATGGTGCAGTATGACATGGTGCAGTGTGTAATGGTGCAGTGTGTCATGATCCAGTGTGTCATGGTGCAGTGTGTCATGGTGCAGTGTGTAATGGTGCAGTGTGTAATGGTGCAGTGTGTAATGGTGCAGTGTGTCATGGTGCTGTGTGTAATGGTGCAGTGTGTAATGGTGCAGTGTGTCATGGTGCAGTGTGTCATGGGGCAGTGTGTAATGGGGCATTGTGTAATGGTGCAGTGTGTCATGATCCAGTGTGTCATGGTGCAGTGTGTCATGGTGCAGTGTGTCATGGTGCAGTGTGTAATGGTGCAGTGTGCCATGGTGCAGTGTGTCATGGTGCAGTGAGACATGGTGCAGTGTGTAATGGTTCATTGTGTCATGGTGCAGTGTGTAATGGTGCAGTGTGTCTTGGTGCAGTGTGTAATGGTGCAGTGTGTAATGGTTCATTGTGTCATGGTGCAGTGTGTAATGGTGCAGTGTGTCATGGTGCAGTGTGACATGGTGCAGTGTGTCATGGTGCAGGGTGACATGGTGCAGTGTGACATGCTGCAGTGTGTAATGTTTCAGCGTGTCATGGTGCAGTGTGTCATGGTGCAGTGTGTTATGGTGCAGATTGTCATGGTTCAGTGTGTCATGGTGCAGTGTAGCATGGTGCAGTGTGTCATGGTGCATTGTGACATGGTGCAGAGTGTAATGGTGCAGAGTTTCATGGTGCAGTGTGTCATGGTGCAGTGTGTCATGGTGCAGTGTGTAATGGTCAAGTGTGTCATGGTGCAGTGTGTAATGGTCCAGGGAGTCATGGTGCAGTGTGTAATGGTGCAGTGTGTCATGGTGCAGTGTGTCATGGTGCAGTGATCAATGGTGCAGTGTGTCATGGTGCAGAGGGTAATGGTGCAGGGTGTGAGGATGCAGTGTGTCATGGTGCAGTGTGACATGGTGCAGTGTGTCATGGTGCAGTGTGTCATGGTGCAGTGTGTCATGGTGCAGTGTGTCATGGTGCAGATTGTCATGGTTCAGTGTGTCATGGTGCAGTGTAGCATGGTGCAGGGTGTCATGGTGCATTGTGACATTGTGCAGTGTGTCATGGTGCAGTGTGTCATGGTGCAGTGTGTAATGGTGCAGTGTGACATGGTGCAGTGTGTAATGGTGCAGTGTGACATGGTGCAGTGTGTAATGGTGCAGTGTGACATGGTGCAGTGTGTCATGGTGCAGTGTGCCATGGTGCAGTGTGTCATGGTGCAAAGTGTAATGGTGCAGTGTGTGATGATGCAGTGGGTCATGGTGCAATGTGTCATGGTGCAGTGTGTCATGGTGCAGTGTGCAATGGTGCAGTGTGTCATGGTGCAGTGTGTCATGATCCACTGTGTCATGGTGCAGTGTGTCATGTTGCAGTGTGTCATGGTGCAGTGTGACATGGTGCAGTGAGTAATGGTGCAGTGTGTAATGGTGCAGTGTGTCATGGTGCAGTGTGTCATGGTGCATTGTGTCATGGTGCAGTGTGTCATGGTGCAGTGTGTCATTGTGCAGGGTGTCATTGTGCAGTGTGTAATGGTGCTGTGTGTAATGGTGCAGTGTGTCATTGTGCAGTGTGTCATGGTGCAGTGTGTAATGGTGCAGTGTGTCATGGTGCAGTGTGTCATGGTGCAGTGTGTAATGGTGCAGTGTGTCATGGTGCATTGTGTCAAGGTGCAGTGTGTGATGGTGCAGTGTGCCATGGTGCAGTGAGACATGGTGCAGTGTGTAATGGTTCAGTGGGTCATGGTGCAGTGTGTAATGGTGCAGTGTGTCATGGTGCAGTGTGTCATGGTGCAGTGTGTAATGGTGCAGTGTGTCATGGTGCAGTGTGCCATGGTTCAGTGTGTCATGGTGCAGTGTGTAATGGTGCAGTGTGTAATGGTGCAGTTTGACATGTAGAAGTGTGTCATGGTGCAGTGTGTAATGTTTCAGTGTGTCATGGTGCAGTGTGTAATTCTGCAGTGTGTCATGGTGCAGTTTGTCATGGTGCAGTTTGTAATGGTGCAGTGTGTCATGGTGCAGTGTGTCGTGGTGCAGTGTGTCATGGTGCAGTGTGTCATGGTGCAGTGTGTAATGGTGCAGTGTGTCATGGTGCAGTGTGTCATTGTGCAGTGTGTGATGGTGCAGTGTGTAATGGTGCAGTGAGTCATGGTTCAGTGTGTAATGGTGCAGGGTGTCATGGTGCAGTGTGTAATTGTGCAGTGTGTCATGGTGCAGTGTGTCATGGTGCAGTGATCAATGGTGCAGTGTGTCATGGTGCAGTTTGACATGGTGCAGTGTGTCATGTTGCATTGTGACATGGTGCAGAGTGTAATCGTGCAGAGTTTCATGGTGCAGTGTGTCATGGTGCAGTGTGTCATGATCCAGTGTGTCATGGTGCAAAGTGTAATGGTGCAGTGTGTGATGATGCAGACGGTCATGGTGCAATGTGTCATGTTGCAGTGTGTCATGGTGCAGTGTGTCATGGTGCAGTGTGTAATGGTGCAGTGTGTCATGGTGCAGTGTGTCATGGTGCAGTGTGCAATGGTGCAGTGTGTCATGGTGCAGTGTGTCATGATCCAGTGTGTCCTGGTGCAGTGTGTCATGGTGCAGTGATCAATGGTGCAGTGTGTCATGGTGCAGAGTGTAATGGTGCAGTGTGTGATGATGCAGTGGGTCATGGTGCAGTGTAACATGGTGCAGTGTGTCATGGTGCAGTGTGACATGGTGCAGTGTGTCATGGTGCAGTGTGTCATGTTGCAGTGTGTCATGGTGCAGTGTGTCATGGTGCAGTATGACATGGTGCAGTGTGTCATGGTGCAGTGTGTCATGATCCAGTGTGTCATGGTGCAGTGTGTCATGGTGCAGTGTGTAATGGTGCATTGTGTAATGGTGCAGTGTGTAATGGTGCAGTGTGTCATGGTGCAGTGTGTCATGGTGCTGTGTGTAATGCTGCAGTGTGTAATGGTGCAGTGTGTCATGGTGCAGTCGTCATGGTCCAGTGTGTCATGGTGCAGTGTGTAATTGTGCAGTGTGTCATGGTGCAGTGTGTCATGGGGCAGTGTGTAATGGTGCATTTTGTAATGGTGCAGTGTGTCATGATCCAGTGTGTCATGGTGCAGTGTGTCATGGTGCAGTGTGTCATGGTGCAGTGTGTAATGGTGCAGTGTGCCATGGTGCAGTGTGTCATGGTGCAGTGAGACATGGTGCAGTGTGTAATGGTTCATTGTGTCATGGTGCAGTGTGTAATGGTGCAGTGTGTCTTGGTGCAGTGTGTAATGGTGCAGTGTGTAATGGTTCATTGTGTCATGGTGCAGTGTGTAATGGTGCAGTGTGTCATGGTGCAGTGTGACATGGTGCAGTGTGTCATGGTGCAGTGTGACATGGTGCAGTGTGACATGCTGCAGTGTGTAATGTTTCAGCGTGTCATGGTGCAGTGTGTCATGGTGCAGTGTGTTATGGTGCAGATTGTCATGGTTCAGAGTTTCATGGTGCAGTGTGTCATGGTGCAGTGTGTCATGGTGCAGTGTGTAATGGTCAAGTGTGTCATGGTGCAGTGTGTAATGGTGCAGTGTGTCATGGTGCAGTGTGTCATGGTGCAGTGATCAATGGTGCAGAGTGTCATGGTGCAGAGGGTAATGGTGCAGTGTGTGAGGATGCAGTGTGTCATGGTGCAGTGTGACATGGTGCAGTGTGTCATGGTGCAGTGTGTCATGGTGCAGTGTGTCATGGTGCAGTGTGTCATGGTGCAGATTGTCATGGTTCAGTGTGTCATGGTGCAGTGTAGCATGGTGCAGTGTGTCATGGTGCATTGTGACATGGTGCAGTGTGTCATGGTGCAGTGTGTCATGGTGCAGTGTGTAATGGTGCAGAGTGACATGGTGCAGTGTGTAATGGTGCAGTGTGTCATGATCCACTGTGTCATGGTGCAGTGTGTCATGTTGCAGTGTGTCATGGTGCAGTGTGACATGGTGCAGTGAGTAATGGTGCAGTGTGTAATGGTGCAGTGTGTCATGGTGCAGTGTGTCATTGTGCAGGGTGTCATTGTGCAGTGTGTAATGGTGCTGTGTGTAATGGTGCAGTGTGTCATTGTGCAGTGTGTCATGGTGCAGTGTGTAATGGTGCAGTGTGTCATGGTGCAGTGTGTCATGGTGCAGTGTGTAATGGTGCAGTGTGTCATGGTGCATTGTGTCAAGGTGCAGTGTGTGATGGTGCAGTGTGCCATGGTGCAGTGAGACACGGTGCAGTGTGTAATGGTTCAGTGGGTCATGGTGCAGTGTGTAATGGTGCAGTGTGTCATGGTGCAGTGTGTCATGGTGCAGTGTGTAATGGTGCAGTGTGTCATGGTGCAGTGTGCCATGGTTCAGTGTGTCATGGTGCAGTGTGTAATGGTGCAGTGTGTAATGGTGCAGTTTGACATGTAGAAGTGTGTCATGGTGCAGTGTGTAATTCTGCAGAGTGTCATGGTGCAGTTTGTCATGGTGCAGTTTGTAATGGTGCAGTGTGTCATGGTGCAGTGTGTCGTGGTGCAGTGTGTCATGGTGCAGTGTGTCATGGTGCAGTGTGTAATGGTGCAGTGTGTCATGGTGCAGTGTGTCATTGTGCAGTGTGTCATGGTGCAGTGTGTAATGGTGCAGTGAGTCATGGTTCAGTGTGTAATGGTGCAGGGTGTCATGGTGCAGTGTGTAATTGTGCAGTGTGTCATGGTGCAGTGTGTCATGGTGCAGTGATCAATGGTGCAGTGTGTCATGGTGCAGTTTGACATGGTGCAGTGTGTCATGGTGCATTGTGACATGGTGCAGAGTGTAATCGTGCAGAGTTTCATGGTGCAGTGTGTCATGGTGCAGTGTGTCATGATCCAGTGTGTCATGGTGCAAAGTGTAATGGTGCAGTGTGTGATGATGCAGACGGTCATGGTGCAATGTGTCATGTTGCAGTGTGTCATGGTGCAGTGTGTCATGGTGCAGTGTGTAATGGTGCAGTGTGTCATGGTGCAGTGTGTCATGGTGCAGTGTGCAATGGTGCAGTGTGTCATGGTGCAGTGTGTCATGATCCAGTGTGTCCTGGTGCAGTGTGTCATGGTGCAGTGATCAATGGTGCAGTGTGTCATGGTGCAGAGTGTAATGGTGCAGTGTGTGATGATGCAGTGGGTCATGGTGCAGTGTAACATGGTGCAGTGTGTCATGGTGCAGTGTGACATGGTGCAGTGTGTCATGGTGCAGTGTGTCATGTTGCAGTGTGTCATGGTGCAGTGTGTCATGGTGCAGTATGACATGGTGCAGTGTGTCATGGTGCAGTGTGTCATGATCCAGTGTGTCATGGTGCAGTGTGTCATGGTGCAGTGTGTAATGGTGCATTGTGTAATGGTGCAGTGTGTAATGGTGCAGTGTGTCATGGTGCAGTGTGTCATGGTGCTGTGTGTAATGCTGCAGTGTGTAATGGTGCAGTGTGTCATGGTGTAGTCGTCATGGTCCAGTGTGTCATGGTGCAGTGTGTAATTGTGCAGTGTGTCATGGTGCAGTGTGTCATGGGGCAGTGTGTAATGGTGCATTTTGTAATGGTGCAGTGTGTCATGATCCAGTGTGTCATGGTGCAGTGTGTCATGGTGCAGTGTGTCATGGTGCAGTGTGTAATGGTGCAGTGTGCCATGGTGCAGTGTGTCATGGTGCAGTGAGACATGGTGCAGTGTGTAATGGTTCATTGTGTCATGGTGCAGTGTGTAATGGTGCAGTGTGTCTTGGTGCAGTGTGTAATGGTGCAGTGTGTAATGGTTCATTGTGTCATGGTGCAGTGTGTAATGGTGCAGTGTGTCATGGTGCAGTGTGACATGGTGCAGTGTGTCATGGTGCAGTGTGACATGGTGCAGTGTGACATGCTGCAGTGTGTAATGTTTCAGCGTGTAATGGTGCAGTGTGTCATGGTGCAGTGTGTTATGGTGCAGATTGTCATGGTTCAGAGTTTCATGGTGCAGTGTGTCATGGTGCAGTGTGTCATGGTGCAGTGTGTAATGGTCAAGTGTGTCATGGTGCAGTGTGTAATGGTCCAGGGAGTCATGGTGCAGTGTGTAATGGTGCAGTGTGTCATGGTGCAGTGTGTCATGGTGCAGTGATCAATGGTGCAGAGTGTCATGGTGCAGAGGGTAATGGTGCAGTGTGTGAGGATGCAGTGTGTCATGGTGCAGTGTGACATGGTGCAGTGTGTCATGGTGCAGTGTGTCATGGTGCAGTGTGTCATGGTGCAGTGTGTCATGGTGCAGATTGTCATGGTTCAGTGTGTCATGGTGCAGTGTAGCATGGTGCAGTGTGTCATGGTGCATTGTGACATGGTGCAGTGTGTCATGGTGCAGTGTGTCATGGTGCAGTGTGTAATGGTGCAGTGTGACATGGTGCAGTGTGTAATGGTGCAGTGTGACATGGTGCAGTGTGTAATGGTGCAGTGTGACATGGTGCAGTGTGTCATGGTGCAGTGTGCCATGGTGCAGCGTGTCATGGTGCAAAGTGTAATGGTGCAGTGTGTGATGATGCAGTGGGTCATGGTGCAATGTGTCATGGTCCAGTGTGTCATGGTGCAGTGTGCAATGGTGCAGTGTGTCATGGTGCAGTGTGTCATGATCCACTGTGTCATGGTGCAGTGTGTCATGTTGCAGTGTGTCATGGTGCAGTGTGACATGGTGCAGTGAGTAATGGTGCAGTGTGTAATGGTGCAGTGTTTCATGGTGCAGTGTGTCATTGTGCAGGGTGTCATTGTGCAGTGTGTAATGGTGCTGTGTGTAATGGTGCAGTGTGTCATTGTGCAGTGTGTCATGGTGCAGTGTGTCATGGTGCAGTGTGTCATGGTGCAGTGTGTAATGGTGCAGTGTGTCATGGTGCATTGTGTCATGGTGCAGTGTGTGATGGTGCAGTGTGCCATGGTGCAGTGAGACATGGTGCAGTGTGTAATGGTTCAGTGGGTCATGGTGCAGTGTGTAATGGTGCAGTGTGTCATGGTGCAAAGTGTAATGGTGCAGTGTGTGATGATGCAGTGGGTCATGGTGCAATGTGTCATGGTGCAGTGTGTCATGGTGCAGTGTGCAATGGTGCAGTGTGTCATGGTGCAGTGTGTCATGATCCACTGTGTCATGGTGCAGTGTGTCATGTTGCAGTGTGTCATGGTGCAGTGTGACATGGTGCAGTGAGTAATGGTGCAGTGTGTAATGGTGCAGTGTTTCATGGTGCAGTGTGTCATTGTGCAGGGTGTCATTGTGCAGTGTGTAATGGTGCTGTGTGTAATGGTGCAGTGTGTCATTGTGCAGTGTGTCATGGTGCAGTGTGTCATGGTGCAGTGTGTCATGGTGCAGTGTGTAATGGTGCAGTGTGTCATGGTGCATTGTGTCATGGTGCAGTGTGTGATGGTGCAGTGTGCCATGGTGCAGTGAGACATGGTGCAGTGTGTAATGGTTCAGTGGGTCATGGTGCAGTGTGTAATGGTGCAGTGTGTCATGGTGCAGTGTGTCATGGTGCAGTGTGTAATGGTGCAGTGTGTCATGGTGCAGTGTGCCATGGTTCAGTGTGTCATGGTGCAGTGTGTAATGGTGCAGTGTGTAATGGTGCAGTTTGACATGTAGAAGTGTGTCATGGTGCAGTGTGTAATGTTTCAGTGTGTCATGGTGCAGTGTGTAATTCTGCAGTGTGTCATGGTGCAGCTTGTCATGGTGCAGTTTGTAATGGTGCAGTGTGTCATGGTGCAGTGTGTCGTGGTGCAGTGTGTCATGGTGCAGTGTGTCATGGAGCAGTGTGTAATGGTGCAGTGTGTCATGGTGCAGTGTGTCATTGTGCAGTGTGTCATGGTGCAGTGTGTAATGGTGCAGTGTGTCATGTTTCAGTGTGTAATGGTGAAGGGTGTCATGGTGCAGTGTGTAATTGTGCAGTGTGTCATGGTGCAGTGTGTCATGGTGCAGTGATCAATGGTGCAGTGTGTCATGGTGCAGTTTGACATGGTGCAGTGTGTCATGGTGCATTGTGACATGGTGCAGAGTGTAATCGTGCAGAGTTTCATGGTGCAGTGTGTCATGGTGCAGTGTGTCATGATCCAGTGTGTCATGGTGCAAAGTGTAATGGTGCAGTGTGTGATGATGCAGACGGTCATGGTGCAATGTGTCATGTTGCAGTGTGTCATGGTGCAGTGTGTCATGGTGCAGTGTGTAATGGTGCAGTGTGTCATGGTGCAGTGTGTCATGGTGCAGTGTGCAATGGTGCAGTGTGTCATGGTGCAGTGTGTCATGATCCAGTTTTTCATGGTGCAGTGCGTCATGGTGCAGTGTGTAATGGTGCAGTGTGTAATGGTGCAGTGTGTCATGGTGCAGTGTGTCATGGTGCAGAGTGTCATGGTGCAGTGTGTAATGGTGCAGTGTGACATGGTGCAGTGTGTAATGGTGCAGTGTGACATGGTGCAGTGTGTAATGGTGCAGTGTGTCATGGTGCAGTGTGCCATGGTGCAAAGTGTAATGGTGCAGTGTGTGATGATGCAGTGGGTCATGGTGCATTGTGTCATGGTGCAGTGTGTCATGGTGCAGTGTGTCATGGTGCAGTGTGTCGTGATCGACTCTGTCTTGGTGCAGTGTGTAATGGTGCAGTGTGTCATGGTGCAGTGTGTCATGGTGCAGTGTGCAATGGTGCAGTGTGTAATGGTGCAGTGTGTCATGGTGCAGTGTGTCATGCTGCAGTGTGTCATGGTGCAGTGTGTCATGGTGCAGTCTGTCATGGTGCAGTGTGTAATGGCGCTGTGTGTAAGGGCGCAGTGTGTCATTGTGCAGTGTGTCATGGTGCATTGTGTCATGGTGCAGTGTGTGATGGTGCAGTGTGTCATGGTGCATTGTGTGATGGTGTAGTGTGTGATGGTGCTGTGTGTCATGGTGCTGTGTGACATGGTGCAGTGTGTGATGGAGCAGTGTGTCATGGTGCAGTGTGTCATGGTGCATTGTGTGATGTTGCAGTGTGTCATGGTGCAGTGAGACATGGTGCAGTGTGTAATGGTTCAGTGTGTCATGGTGCAGTGTGACATGGTGCAGTGTGTAATGGTGCAGTGTGTCGTGGTGCAGTGTGTCATGGTGCAGTGAGACATGGTGCAGTGTGTAATGGTTCATTTTGTCATGGTGCAGTGTGTAATGGTGCAGTGTGTAATGGTGCAGTGTGTATTGGTGCAGTGTGTCATGATGCAGTGAGACATGGTGCAGTGTGTAATGGTTCATTGTGTCATGGTGCAGTGTGTAATGGTGCAGTGTGTCAATGTGCAGTGTGACATGGTGCAGTGTGACATGCTGCAGTGTGTAATGTTTCAGCGTGTCATGGTGCAGTGTGTCATGGTGCAGTGTGTAATGGTGCAGTTTGTCATCGTTCAGTGTGTCATGGTGCAGTGTGTCATGGTGCAGTGTGACATGGTGCAGTGTGTCATGGTGCAGTGTGTCATGGTGCAGTGTGTAATGGTCCAGTGTGTCATGGTGCAGTGTGTAATGGTCCAGGGTGTCATGGTGCAGTGTGTAATGGTGCAGTGTGTCATGGTGCAGTGTGTCATGGTGCAGTGTGACATGGTGCAGTGTGTCATGCTGCAGTATGTCATGGTGCAGTGCGTAATGGTGCAGTGATCAATGGTGCAGTGTGTCATGGCGCAGAGTGTAATGGTGCAGTGTGTGATGATGCAGTGGGTCATGGTGCAGTGTGTCATGGTGCAGTGTGTCATGGTGCAGAGTGTAATGGTGCAGTGTGTGATGATGCAATTTGTAATGGTGCAGTGTGACATGGTGCAGTGTGCCATGGTGCAGTGATCAATGGTGCAGTGTGTCATGGTGCAGCGTGTAATGGTGCAGTGTGTGATGATGCAGTGGGTCATGGTGCACTGTGACATGGTGCAGTGTGTCATGGTGCAGAGTGTCATGGTGCAGTGTGTCATGGTGCAGTGTGTAATGGCGCAGTTTGTAATGGTGCAGTGTGTCATGGTGCAGTGTGTCATGGTGCAGTGTGTCATGGTGCAGTGTATCATGGTGCAGTGTGTAATGGTGCAGTGTCTCATGGTGCAGTGTGTAATAGTTCAGTGTGTCATGGTGCAGTGTGTAATGGTGCAGTGTGTCATGGTGCTGTGTGTCATGGTGCAGTGTGTCATGGTGCAGTGTGTCATGGTGCATTGTGTAATGGTGCAGTGTGTCATGGTGCAGTGTGTCATGGTGCAGTGTGTCATGGTGCAGTGTGTAATGGTGCAGTGTGTCATGGTGTAGTGTGTAATGGTGCAGTGTGTCATGATCCAGTGTGTCATGGTGCAGTGTGTCATGGTGCAGTGTGTAATGGTGCAGTGTGTCATGATCCATTGTGTCATGGTGCAGCGTGTCATGGTGCAGTGTGTCACGGTGCAGTGTGTCATGGTGCAGTGAGACATGGTGCAGTGTGTCATGGTGCAGTGCGCCATGGTGAAGTGTGTCATGGTGCAGTGTGTAATGGTTCAGTGTGTCATGGTGCAGTGTGTAATGGTGCAGTGTGTCATGGTGCAGTGTGTCATGGTGCAGTGTGTGATGGTGCAGTGTGTCATGGTGCAGTGAGACATGGTGCAGTGTGTAATGGTGCAGTGTGTCGTGGTGCAGTGTGTGATGGTGCAGTTTGTCATGGTGCAGTGAGACATGGTGCAGTGTGTAATGTTTAAGTGTGTCATGGTGCCGTGTGTAATGGTGCAGTGTGTCATGGTGCAGTGTGACATGGTGCAGTGTGACATGCTGCAGTGTGTAATGTTTCAGCGTGTCATGGTGCAGTGTGTCATGGTGCAGTGTGTAATGGTGCAGTTTGTCATAGTTCAGTGTGTCATGGTGCAGTGTGATATGATGCAGTGGGTCATGGTGCATTGTGACATGGTGCAGAGTGTAATGGTGCATTGTGTCATGGTGCAGTGTGTCATGATCCAGTGTGTCATGGTGCAAAGTGTAATGGTGCTGTGTGTGATGATGCAGACGGTCATGGTGCAATGTGTCATGTTGCAGTGTGTCATGGTGCAGTGTGTCATGGTGCAGTGTGTAATGGTGCAGTGTGTCATGGGGCCGTGTGTCATGGTGCAGTGTGCAATGGTGCAGTGTGTCATGGTGCAGTGTGTCATGATCCAGTGTGTCCTGGTGCAGTGTGTCATGGTGAAGTGTGTCATGGTGCCGAGTGTCATGTTGCAGTGCATCATGTTTCAGTGTGTAATGTTGCAGTGTGTCATGATCCAGTGTGTCATGGTGCAGTGCGTCATGGTGCAGTGTGTAATGGTGCAGTGTGTAATGGTGCAGTGTGTCATGGTGCAGTGTGTCATGGTGCAGAGTGTCATGGTGCAGTGTGTAATGGTGCAGTGTGACATGGTGCAGTGTGTAATGGTGCAGTGTGACATGGTGCAGTGTGTAATGGTGCAGTGTGTCCTGGTGCAGTGTGTCATGGTGCAGTGTGTCATGGTGCAAAGTGTAATGGTGCAGTGTGTGATGATGCAGTGGGTCATGGTGCAAGGTGTCATGGTGCAGTGTGTCATGGTGCAGTGTGTCATGGTGCAGTGTGTCATGGTGCAGTGTGTCATGATCCACTGTGTCATGGTGCAGTGTGTAATGGTGCAGTGTGTCATGGTGCAGTGTGTCATGGTGCAGTGTGCAATGGTGCAGTGTGTAATGGTGCAGTGTGTCATGGTGCAGTGTGTCATGCTGCAGTGTGTCATGGTGCAGTGTGTCATGGTGCATTCTGTCATGGTGCAGTGTGTAATGGCGCTGTGTGTAATGGTGCAGTGTGTCATTGTGCAGTGCGTCTTGGTGCAGTGTGTCATGGTGCAGTGTGTAATTGTGCAGTGTGTCATGGTGCATTGTGTCATGGTGCAGTGTGTGATGGTGCAGTGTGTCAAGGTGCATTGTGTCATGGTGCAGTGTGTGATGGTGCTGTGCGTCATGGTGCAGTGTGACATGGTGCAGTGTGTGATGGTGCAGAGCGTCATGGTGCAGTGTGTAATGGTGCATTGTGTCATGGTGCAGTGAGACATGGTGCAGTGTGTCATGGTGCAGTGTGTAAAAGTGCAGTATGTAATGATGCGGTGTGTAATGGTGCAGTGTGTCATGGTGCAGTGTGCCATGGTGCAGTGTGTCATGGTGCAGTGTGTAATGGTGCAGTGTGTAATGGTGCAGTGTGTCATGGTGCAGTGTGTCATGGTGCAGTGTGTCATGGTGCAGTCTGTCATGGTGCAGTGTGTAATGGTGCAGTGTGTAATGGTTCAGTGTGTCATGGTCCAGTGTGTCATGTTGCAGAGTGTCATGGTGCAGTGTGTCATGGTGCAGGGTGTAACGGTGCAGTGTGTAATGGTGCAGTGTGATATGGTGCAGTGTGTCATGGTGCAGTGTGTCATGGTGCAGTGTGTCATGGTGCAGTGTGACATTGTTAGTGTGTCTTGGTGCAGTGTGTCATGGTGAAGTGTTTCATGGTGCATTGTGTCATGGTGCAGTGTGTAATGGTGCAGCGTGACATGGTGCAGTGTGTCATGGTGCAGTGTGTGATGGTGCAGTGTGTCATGGTGCAGTCTGTCATGGTGCAGTGTGTCATGGTGCAGTGTGACATGGTGCAGTGTGTCATGCTGCAGTGTGTCATGCTGCAGCGTGTCATGGTGCAGTGTGTCATGGTGCAGTGTGTAATGGTGCAGTGTGTCTTGGTGCAGTGTGTCATGGTGCAGTGTGTCATGGTGCAGCGTGCAATGGTGCAGTGTGTAATGGTGCAGTGTGTCATGGTGCAGTGTGTCATGGTGCAGTGTGTCATGGTGCAGTGTGTAATGGTGCAGTGTGTCATGGTGCAGTGTGTCATGGTGCAGTGTGTCATGGTGCAGTGTGTCATGGTGCAGTGTGTGATGGTGCAGTGCGTCATGGTGCAGTGTGTCATGGTGCAGTCTGTCATGGTGCAGTGTGTAATGGCGCTGTGTGTATTGGCGCAGTGTGTAATTGTGCAGTGTGTCATGGTGCAGTGTGTCATGGTGCAGTGTGACATGGTGCAGTGTGTCATGGTGCAGTGTGTGATGGTGCAGTGTGACATGGTGCAGTGTGTGATGTTGCACTGTGTCATGGTGCAGTGAGACATGGTGCAGTGTGTCATGGTGCTGTGTGCCATGGTGCAGTGAGACATGGTGCAGTGTGTAATGGTGCAGTGTGACATGGTGCAGTGTGTGATGTTGCACTGTGTCATGGTGCAGTGAGACATGGTGCAGTGTGTCATGGTGCTGTGTGCCATGGTGCAGTGAGACATGGTGCAGTGTGTAATGGTTCAGTGTGTCATGGTGCAGTGTGTAATGGTGCAGTGTGTCATGGTGCAGTGTGTCATGGTGCAGTGTGTGATGGTGCAGTGTGTCATGGTGCAGTGAGACATGGTGCAGTGTGTAATGGTTCAGTGTGTCATGGTGCAGTGTGTCATGGTGCAGTGTGTGATGGTGCAGTGTGTCATGGTGCAGTGAGACATGGTGCAGTGTGTAATGGTTCAGTCTGACATGGTGCAGTGTGTAATGGTGCAGTGTAACATGGTGCAGTGTGTCATGGTGCAGTGTGTGATGGTGCAGTTTGTCATGGTGCAGTGAGACATGGTGCAGTGTGTAATGGTTCAGTTTGACATGGTGCAGTGTGTAATTGTGCAGTGTGACATGGTGCAGTGTGTCATGGTGCAGTGTGTCATGGTGCTGTGTGTCATGGTGCAAAGTGTAATGGTGCAGTGTATCATGATGCAGTGGGTCATGGTGCAATGTGTCATGGTGCAGTGTGTAATGGTGCAGTGTATAATGGTGCAGTGTGTCATGGTGCAGTGTGTCTTGGTGCAGTGTGTAATGGTGCAGTGTGTCATGATCGAGTGTGTCATGGTGCAGTGTGTCATGGTGCAGTGTGTCATGGTGCAGTGTGTAATGGTGCAGTGTGCCATGGTGCAGTGTGTAATGTTGCAGTGTGGCATGGTGCAGCGCGTAATGGTGCAGTGTGTCATGGTGCTGTGTGCCATGATCCAGTGTGACATGGTGCAGTGTGTCATGGTGCAATGTGTCATGGTGCAGTGCGTCATGTTTCAGTTTGTCATGGTGCCGTGTGTAATTGTTCAGTATGTAATGATGCGGTGTGTAATGGTGCAGTGTGTCATGGTGCAGTGAGTCATGGTGCAGTGTGTCATGGTGCAGTGTGTCATGGTGCAGTGTGTCATGGTGCAGGGTGTCATGGTGCAGTGTGTAATGGTGCAGTGTGACATGGTGCAGTGTGTAATGGTGCAGTGTGTCATGTTGCAGTGTGTCATGGTGCAGTGTTAAAGATGCAGGGTGACATGGTGCAGTGTGTAATGTTGCAGTATGACATGGTGCAGTGTGTAATGGTGCAGTGTGTAATGGTGCGGTTTTTCATGGTTCAGTCGGTCATGGTCCAGCGTGTCATGGTGCAGTGTGTAATGGTGCAGTGTGTCATGGTGCAGTGTGTCATGGTGCAGTGTGTCATGGTGCAGTGTGTCATATTGCAGTGTGTAATGGTGCAGTGTGTCATGGTGCAGTGTGTCATGGTGCAGTGTGTCATGGTGCAGTCTGTCATGGTGCAGTGTGTAATGGTGCAGTGTGTAATGGTTCAGTGTGTCATGGTCCAGTGTGTCATGTTGCAGAGTGTCATGGTGCAGTGTGTCATGGTGCAGGGTGTAATGGTGCAGTGTGTAATGGTGCAGTGTGACATGGTGCAGTGTGTCATGGTGCAGTGTGTCATGGTGCTGTGTGTCATGGTGCAAAGTGTAATGGTGCAGTGTATCATGATGCAGTGGGTCATGGTGCAATGTGTCATGGTGCAGTGTGTAATGGTGCAGTGTATAATGGTGCAGTGTGTCATGGTGCAGTGTGTCTTGGTGCAGTGTGTAATGGTGCAGTGTGTCATGATCGAGTGTGTCATGGTGCAGTGTGTCATGGTGCAGTGTGTCATGGTGCAGTGTGTAATGGTGCAGTGTGCCATGGTGCAGTGTGTAATGTTGCAGTGTGGCATGGTGCAGCGCGTAATGGTGCAGTGTGTCATGGTGCTGTGTGCCATGATCCAGTGTGACATGGTGCAGTGTGTCATGGTGCAATGTGTCATGGTGCAGTGCGTCATGTTTCAGTTTGTCATGGTGCCGTGTGTAATTGTTCAGTATGTAATGATGCGGTGTGTAATGGTGCAGTGTGTCATGGTGCAGTGAGTCATGGTGCAGTGTGTCATGGTGCAGTGTGTCATGGTGCAGTGTGTCATGGTGCAGGGTGTCATGGTGCAGTGTGTAATGGTGCAGTGTGACATGGTGCAGTGTGTAATGGTGCAGTGTGTCATGTTGCAGTGTGTCATGGTGCAGTGTTAAAGATGCAGGGTGACATGGTGCAGTGTGTAATGTTGCAGTATGACATGGTGCAGTGTGTAATGGTGCAGTGTGTAATGGTGCGGTTTTTCATGGTTCAGTCGGTCATGGTCCAGCGTGTCATGGTGCAGTGTGTAATGGTGCAGTGTGTCATGGTGCAGTGTGTCATGGTGCAGTGTGTCATGGTGCAGTGTGTCATATTGCAGTGTGTAATGGTGCAGTGTGTCATGGTGCAGTGTGTCATGGTGCAGTGTGTCATGGTGCAGTCTGTCATGGTGCAGTGTGTAATGGTGCAGTGTGTAATGGTTCAGTGTGTCATGGTCCAGTGTGTCATGTTGCAGAGTGTCATGGTGCAGTGTGTCATGGTGCAGGGTGTAATGGTGCAGTGTGTAATGGTGCAGTGTGACATGGTGCAGTGTGTCATGGTGCAGTGTGTCATGGTGCAGTGTGTCATGGTGCAGTGTGTAATGGTGCAGTGTGTCATGGTGCAGTGTGTCATGGTGCACTGTGTCATGGTGCACTGTGTCATGGTGCAGTGTGTCATGGTGCAGTGTGCAATGGTACAGTTTGTCATGGTGCAGTGTGTCATGGTGCAGTGTGTCATGGTGCAGTGTGTCATGGTGCAGAGTGTAATGGTGCAGTGTGTCATGTTGCAGTGTGACATCGTGCAGTGTGTAATGGTGCAGTGTGTAATGGTGCAGTGTGTCATGGTGCAGTGTGTCATGGTGCAGTGTGTCAGGGTGCAGCGTGTAATGGTGCAGTGTGTCATGGTGCAGTGTGTCATGGTGCAGTGTGTAATTTTGCTGTGTGTAATGGTGCAGTGTGTCATTGTGCAGTTTGTCTTGGTGCAATGTGTCATGGTGTAGTGTGTAACTGTGCACTGTGTCATGGTGCAGTGTGTGATGGTGCAGTGTGTCATGGTGCAGTGTGTCATGGTGCAGTGTGTGATGGTGCAGTGTGTCATGGTGCAGTGAGACATGGTGCAGTGTGTAATGTTTCAGTGTGTCATGGTGCCGTGTGTAATGGTGCAGTGTGTCATGGTGCAGTGTGACATGGTGCAGTGTGACATGCTGCAGTGTGTAATGTTTCAGCGTGTCATGGTGCAGTGTGTAATGGTGCAGTGTGTAATGGTGCAGTTTGTCATAGTTCAGTGTGTCATGGTGCAGTGTGATATGATGCAGTGGGTCATGGTGCATTGTGACATGGTGCAGAGTGTAATGGTGCATTGTGTCATGGTGCAGTGTGTCATGATCCAGTGTGTCATGGTGCAAAGTGTAATGGTGCTGTGTGTGATGATGCAGACGGTCATGGTGCAATGTGTCATGTTGCAGTGTGTCATGGTGCAGTGTGTCATGGTGCAGTGTGTAATGGTGCAGTGTGTCATGGGGCCGTGTGTCATGGTGCAGTGTGCAATGGTGCAGTGTGTCATGGTGCAGTGTGTCATGATCCAGTGTGTCCTGGTGCAGTGTGTCATGGTGAAGTGTGTCATGGTGCCGAGTGTCATGGTGCAGTGCATCATGTTTCAGTGTGTAATGTTGCAGTGTGTCATGATCCAGTGTGTCATGGTGCAGTGCGTCATGGTGCAGTGTGTAATGGTGCAGTGTGTAATGGTGCAGTGTGTCATGGTGCAGTGTGTCATGGTGCAGAGTGTCATGGTGCAGTGTGTAATGGTGCAGTGTGACATGGTGCAGTGTGTAATGGTGCAGTGTGACATGGTGCAGTGTGTAATGGTGCAGTGTGTCCTGGTGCAGTGTGTCATGGTGCAGTGTGTCATGGTGCAAAGTGTAATGGTGCAGTGTGTGATGATGCAGTGGGTCATGGTGCAAGGTGTCATGGTGCAGTGTGTCATGGTGCAGTGTGTCATGGTGCAGTGTGTCATGGTGCAGTGTGTCATGATCCACTGTGTCATGGTGCAGTGTGTAATGGTGCAGTGTGTCATGGTGCAGTGTGTCATGGTGCAGTGTGCAATGGTGCAGTGTGTAATGGTGCAGTGTGTCATGGTGCAGTGTGTCATGCTGCAGTGTGTCATGGTGCAGTGTGTCATGGTGCAGTCTGTCATGGTGCAGTGTGTAATGGCGCTGTGTGTAATGGTGCAGTGTGTCATTGTGCAGTGCGTCTTGGTGCAGTGTGTCATGGTGCAGTGTGTAATTGTGCAGTGTGTCATGGTGCATTGTGTCATGGTGCAGTGTGTGATGGTGCAGTGTGTCAAGGTGCATTGTGTCATGGTGCAGTGTGTGATGGTGCTGTGCGTCATGGTGCAGTGTGACATGGTGCAGTGTGTGATGGTGCAGAGCGTCATGGTGCAGTGTGTAATGGTGCATTGTGTCATGGTGCAGTGAGACATGGTGCAGTGTGTCATGGTGCAGTGTGTAAAAGTGCAGTATGTAATGATGCGGTGTGTAATGGTGCAGTGTGTCATGGTGCAGTGTGCCATGGTGCAGTGTGTCATGGTGCAGTGTGTAATGGTGCAGTGTGTAATGGTGCAGTGTGTCATGGTGCAGTGTGTCATGGTGCAGTGTGTCATGGTGCAGTCTGTCATGGTGCAGTGTGTAATGGTGCAGTGTGTAATGGTTCAGTGTGTCATGGTCCAGTGTGTCATGTTGCAGAGTGTCATGGTGCAGTGTGTCATGGTGCAGGGTGTAACGGTGCAGTGTGTAATGGTGCAGTGTGATATGGTGAAGTGTGTCATGGTGCAGTGTGTCATGGTGCAGTGTGTCATGGTGCAGTGTGACATTGTGCAGTGTGTCTTGGTGCAGTGTGTCATGGTGAAGTGTTTCATGGTGCAGTGTGACATGGTGCAGTGTGTCATGCTGCAGTGTGTCATGCTGCAGCGTGTCATGGTGCAGTGTGTCATGGTGCAGTGTGTAATGGTGCAGTGTGTCTTGGTGCAGTGTGTCATGGTGCAGTGTGTCATGGTGCAGCGTGCAATGGTGCAGTGTGTAATGGTGCAGTGTGTCATGGTGCAGTGTGTCATGGTGCAGTGTGTCATGCTGCAGTGCGTCATGGTGCAGTGTGTCATGGTGCAGTCTGTCATGGTGCAGTGTGTAATGGCGCTGTGTGTATTGGCGCAGTGTGTAATTGTGCAGTGTGTCATGGTGCAGTGTGTCATGGTGCAGTGTGACATGGTGCAGTGTGTCATGGTGCAGTGTGTGATGGTGCAGTGTGACATGGTGCAGTGTGTGATGTTGCACTGTGTCATGGTGCAGTGAGACATGGTGCAGTGTGTCATGGTGCTGTGTGCCATGGTGCAGTGAGACATGGTGCAGTGTGTAATGGTGCAGTGTGACATGGTGCAGTGTGTGATGTTGCACTGTGTCATGGTGCAGTGAGACATGGTGCAGTGTGTCATGGTGCTGTGTGCCATGGTGCAGTGAGACATGGTGCAGTGTGTAATGGTTCAGTGTGTCATGGTGCAGTGTGTAATGGTGCAGTGTGTCATGGTGCAGTGTGTCATGGTGCAGTGTGTGATGGTGCAGTGTGTCATGGTGCAGTGAGACATGGTGCAGTGTGTAATGGTTCAGTGTGTCATGGTGCAGTGTGTCATGGTGCAGTGTGTGATGGTGCAGTGTGTCATGGTGCAGTGAGACATGGTGCAGTGTGTAATGGTTCAGTCTGACATGGTGCAGTGTGTAATGGTGCAGTGTAACATGGTGCAGTGTGTCATGGTGCAGTGTGTGATGGTGCAGTTTGTCATGGTGCAGTGAGACATGGTGCAGTGTGTAATGGTTCAGTTTGACATGGTGCAGTGTGTAATTGTGCAGTGTGACATGGTGCAGTGTGTCATGGTGCAGTGTGTCATGGTGCTGTGTGTCATGGTGCAAAGTGTAATGGTGCAGTGTATCATGATGCAGTGGGTCATGGTGCAATGTGTCATGGTGCAGTGTGTAATGGTGCAGTGTATAATGGTGCAGTGTGTCATGGTGCAGTGTGTCTTGGTGCAGTGTGTAATGGTGCAGTGTGTCATGATCGAGTGTGTCATGGTGCAGTGTGTCATGGTGCAGTGTGTCATGGTGCAGTGTGTAATGGTGCAGTGTGCCATGGTGCAGTGTGTAATGTTGCAGTGTGGCATGGTGCAGCGCGTAATGGTGCAGTGTGTCATGGTGCTGTGTGCCATGATCCAGTGTGACATGGTGCAGTGTGTCATGGTGCAATGTGTCATGGTGCAGTGCGTCATGTTTCAGTTTGTCATGGTGCCGTGTGTAATTGTTCAGTATGTAATGATGCGGTGTGTAATGG
The DNA here is from genome assembly GCA_026770705.1 of Isurus oxyrinchus. Taxonomy (NCBI): domain Eukaryota; kingdom Metazoa; phylum Chordata; class Chondrichthyes; order Lamniformes; family Lamnidae; genus Isurus; species Isurus oxyrinchus. Next base: position 170,041 of record JANJGN010000696.1, on the reverse strand, counting down.
TGCAGTGTGTCATGGTGCAGTGAGTCATGGTGCAGTGTGTCATGGTGCAGTGTGTCATGGTGCAGTGTGTCATGGTGCAGGGTGTCATGGTGCAGTGTGTAATGGTGCAGTGTGACATGGTGCAGTGTGTAATGGTGCAGTGTGTCATGTTGCAGTGTGTCATGGTGCAGTGTTAAAGATGCAGGGTGACATGGTGCAGTGTGTAATGTTGCAGTATGACATGGTGCAGTGTGTAATGGTGCAGTGTGTAATGGTGCGGTTTTTCATGGTTCAGTCGGTCATGGTCCAGCGTGTCATGGTGCAGTGTGTAATGGTGCAGTGTGTCATGGTGCAGTGTGTCATGGTGCAGTGTGTCATGGTGCAGTGTGTCATATTGCAGTGTGTAATGGTGCAGTGTGTCATGGTGCAGTGTGTCATGGTGCAGTGTGTCATGGTGCAGTCTGTCATGGTGCAGTGTGTAATGGTGCAGTGTGTAATGGTTCAGTGTGTCATGGTCCAGTGTGTCATGTTGCAGAGTGTCATGGTGCAGTGTGTCATGGTGCAGGGTGTAATGGTGCAGTGTGTAATGGTGCAGTGTGACATGGTGCAGTGTGTCATGGTGCAGTGTGTCATGGTGCAGTGTGTCATGGTGCAGTGTGTAATGGTGCAGTGTGTCATGGTGCAGTGTGTCATGGTGCACTGTGTCATGGTGCACTGTGTCATGGTGCAGTGTGTCATGGTGCAGTGTGCAATGGTACAGTTTGTCATGGTGCAGTGTGTCATGGTGCAGTGTGTCATGGTGCAGTGTGTCATGGTGCAGAGTGTAATGGTGCAGTGTGTCATGTTGCAGTGTGACATCGTGCAGTGTGTAATGGTGCAGTGTGTAATGGTGCAGTGTGTCATGGTGCAGTGTGTCATGGTGCAGTGTGTCAGGGTGCAGCGTGTAATGGTGCAGTGTGTCATGGTGCAGTGTGTCATGGTGCAGTGTGTAATTTTGCTGTGTGTAATGGTGCAGTTTGTCATTGTGCAGTTTGTCTTGGTGCAATGTGTATTGGTGTAGTGTGTAACTGTGCACTGTGTCATGGTGCAGTGTGTGATGGTGCAGTGTGTCATGGTGCAGTGTGTCATGGTGCAGTGTGTGATGGTGCAGTGTGTCATGGTGCAGTGAGACATGGTGCAGTGTGTGATGGTGCAGTGTTTCATGGTGCATTGTGTGATGGTGCAGTGTGTCATGGTGCAGTGAGACATGGTGCAGTGTGTGATGGTGCAGTGTGTCATGGTGCAGTGTGTAATGGTGCAGCGTGTCGTGGTGCAGTGTGTCATGGTGCAGTGTGTCATGGTGCAGTGTGTCATGGTGCAGTGTGTAATGGTGCAGTGTGTCATGGTGCAGTGTGTCATGGTGCAGTGTGTAAAGGTGCAGTTTGTCATGGTTCAGTGTGTCATGGTGCAGTGTGACATGGTGCAGTGTGTCATGGTGCATTGTGACATGGTGCAGAGTGTAATGGTGCCGGGTTTCATGGTGCAGTGTGTCATGGTGCAGTGTGTCATTGTGCAGTGTGTAATGGTCAAGTGTGTCATGGTGCAGTGTGTAATGGTGCAGGGTGTCGTGGTGCAGTCTGCCATGGTGCAGTGTGTAATGGTGCAGTGTGTCATGGTGCAGTGTGTCATGGTGCAGTGATCAATGGTGCAGTGTCTCATGGTGCAGAGTGTAATGGTGCAGTGTGTGATGATGCAGTGGGTCATGGTGCAGTGTGTAATGGTGCAGTGTAGCATGGTGCAGTGTGCCATGGTGCAGTGTGACATGGTGCAGTGTGTCATGGTGCAGTGTGTCATGGTGCAGTGTGTAATGGTGCAGTGTGACATGGTGCAGTGTGTAATGGTGCAGTGTGTCATGTTGCAGTGTGTCATGGTGCAGTGTTAAAGGTGCAGGGTGACATGGTGCAGTGTGTAATGTTGCAGTACGACATGGTGCAGTGTGTCATGGTGCAGTGTGTCATTGTGCAGTGTGTCATGGTGCAGTGTGTCATGGTGCAGTGTATCATGTTTCAGTGTGTCTTGGTGCAGTGTGTAATGATGCAGTGTGTAATGGTGCAGTGTGTAATGGTGCAATGTGTCATGGTGCAGTGTGTAATGGTGCAGTGTGTCATGGTGCAGTGTGTAATTGTTCAGTGTCTAATGGTGCAGTGAGTCATGGTACAGTGTTTAATGGTGCTGTGTGTAATGGTGCAGTGTGTAATGGTGCAGTGAGCAATGGTGCAGTTTGTCATGTTGCAGTGTGACATGGCGCAGTGTGTAATGGTGCAGTGCGTAATGGTGCAGTGTGTCATGGTGCAGTGTGTCATGGTGCAGTGTGTCATGGTGCAGTGAGTCATGGTGAAGTGTGTCATGGTGCAGTCTGTCATGGTGCAGTGTGTAATGGTGCAGTGTGTAATGGTTCAGTGTGTCATGGTCCAGTGTGTCATGTTGCAGAGTGTCCTGGTGCAGTGTGTCATGGTGCAGTGTCTAATGGTGCAGTGAGTCATGGTACAGTGTTTAATGGTGCTGTGTGTAATGGTGCAGTGTGTAATGGTGCAGTGAGCAATGGTGCAGTTTGTCATGTTGCAGTATGACATGGTGCAGTGTGTCATGGTGCAGTGTGTCATGGTGCAGTGTGTCATGGTGCAGTGTGTCATGGTGCAGTGTATCATGTTTCAGTGTGTCTTGGTGCAGTGTGTAATGATGCAGTGTGTAATGGTTCTGTGTGTAATGGTGCATTGTGTCATGTTGCAGTGTGTCATGGTGCAGTGTGTCCTGGTGCAGTGTGTCATGGTGCAGTGTCTAATGGTGCAGTGAGTCATGGTACAGTGTTTAATGGTGCTGTGTGTAATGGTGCAGTGTGTAATGGTGCAGTGAGCAATGGTGCAGTTTGTCATGTTGCAGTGTGACATGGCGCAGTGTGTAATGGTGCAGTGCGTAATGGTGCAGTGTGTCATGGTGCAGTGTGTCATGGTGCAGTGTGTCATGGTGCAGTGAGTCATGGTGAAGTGTGTCATGGTGCAGTGTGTAATTGTGCAGTGTGTAATGGTGCAGTGTGTAATGGTGCAGTGTGTCATGGTGCAGTCGGTCATGGTCCAGTGTGTCATGGTGCAGTGTGTCATGGTGCAGTGTGTCATGGTGCAGTGTGTCATGGTGCAGTGTGTAATGGTGCAGTGTGTCATGGTGCAGTGTGTCATGGTGCAGTGTGTCATGGTGCAGTCTGTCATGGTGCAGTGTGTAATGGTGCAGTGTGTCATGGTTCAGTGTGTCATGGTCCAGTGTGTCATGTTGCAGAGTGTCATGGTGCAGTGTGCAATGGTGCAGTGTGTCATGGTGCAGTGTGTCATGATCCAGTTTTTCATGGTGCAGTGCGTCATGGTGCAGTGTGTAATGGTGCAGTGTGTAATGGTGCAGTGTGTCATGGTGCAGTGTGTCATGGTGCAGAGTGTCATGGTGCAGTGTGTAATGGTGCAGTGTGACATGGTGCAGTGTGTAATGGTGCAGTGTGACATGGTGCAGTGTGTAATGGTGCAGTGTGTCATGGTGCAGTGTGCCATGGTGCAAAGTGTAATGGTGCAGTGTGTGATGATGCAGTGGGTCATGGTGCATTGTGTCATGGTGCAGTGTGTCATGGTGCAGTGTGTCATGGTGCAGTGTGTCGTGATCGACTCTGTCTTGGTGCCGTGTGTAATGGTGCAGTGTGTCATGGTGCAGTGTGTCATGGTGCAGTGTGCAATGGTGCAGTGTGTAATGGTGCAGTGTGTCATGGTGCAGTGTGTCATGCTGCAGTGTGTCATGGTGCAGTGTGTCATGGTGCAGTCTGTCATGGTGCAGTGTGTAATGGCGCTGTGTGTAAGGGCGCAGTGTGTCATTGTGCAGTGTGTCATGGTGCATTGTGTCATGGTGCTGTGTGTGATGGTGCAGTGTGTCATGGTGCATTGTGTGATGGTGTAGTGTGTGATGGTGCTGTGTGTCATGGTGCTGTGTGACATGGTGCAGTGTGTGATGGAGCAGTGTGTCATGGTGCAGTGTGTCATGGTGCATTGTGTGATGTTGCAGTGTGTCATGGTGCAGTGAGACATGGTGCAGTGTGTAATGGTTCAGTGTGTCATGGTGCAGTGTGACATGGTGCAGTGTGTAATGGTGCAGTGTGTCGTGGTGCAGTGTGTCATGGTGCAGTGAGACATGGTGCAGTGTGTAATGGTTCATTTTGTCATGGTGCAGTGTGTAATGGTGCAGTGTGTAATGGTGCAGTGTGTATTGGTGCAGTGTGTCATGGTGCAGTGAGACATGGTGCAGTGTGTAATGGTTCATTGTGTCATGGTGCAGTGTGTAATGGTGCAGTGTGTCAATGTGCAGTGTGACATGGTGCAGTGTGACATGCTGCAGTGTGTAATGTTTCAGCGTGTCATGGTGCAGTGTGTCATGGTGCAGTGTGTAATGGTGCAGTTTGTCATCGTTCAGTGTGTCATGGTGCAGTGTGTCATGGTGCAGTGTGACATGGTGCAGTGTGTCATGGTGCAGTGTGTCATGGTGCAGTGTGTAATGGTCCAGTGTGTCATGGTGCAGTGTGTAATGGTCCAGGGTGTCATGGTGCAGTGTGTAATGGTGCAGTGTGTCATGGTGCAGTGTGTCATGGTGCAGTGTGACATGGTGCAGTGTGTCATGCTGCAGTATGTCATGGTGCAGTGCGTAATGGTGCAGTGATCAATGGTGCAGTGTGTCATGGCGCAGAGTGTAATGGTGCAGTGTGTGATGATGCAGTGGGTCATGGTGCAGTGTGTCATGGTGCAGTGTGTCATGGTGCAGAGTGTAATGGTGCAGTGTGTGATGATGCAATGTGTAATGGTGCAGTGTGACATGGTGCAGTGTGCCATGGTGCAGTGATCAATGGTGCAGTGTGTCATGGTGCAGCGTGTAATGGTGCAGTGTGTGATGATGCAGTGGGTCATGGTGCACTGTGACATGGTGCAGTGTGTCATGGTGCAGAGTGTCATGGTGCAGTGTGTCATGGTGCAGTGTGTCATGGTGCAGTGTGTCATGATCCAGAGTGTCATGGTGCAGTGTGTCATGGTGCAGTGTGTAATGGCGCAGTTTGTAATGGTGCAGTGTGTCATGGTGCAGTGTGTCATGGTGCAGTGTGTAATAGTTCAGTGTGTCATGGTGCAGTGTGTAATGGTGCAGTGTGTCATGGTGCAGTGTGTCATGGTGCAGTGTGTCATGGTGCAGTGTGTCATGGTGCAGTGTGTAATGGTGCAGTGTCTCATGGTGCAGTGTGTAATAGTTCAGTGTGTCATGGTGCAGTGTGTAATGGTGCAGTGTGTCATGGTGCAGTGTGTCATGGTGCATTGTGTAATGGTGCAGTGTGTCATGGTGCAGTGTGTCATGGTGCAGTGTGTCATGGTGCAGTGTGTAATGGTGCAGTGTGTCATGGTGTAGTGTGTAATGGTGCAGTGTGTCATGATCCAGTGTGTCATGGTGCAGTGTGTCATGGTGCAGTGTGTAATGGTGCAGTGTGTCATGATCCATTGTGTCATGGTGCAGCGTGTCATGGTGCAGTGTGTCACGGTGCAGTGTGTCATGGTGCAGTGAGACATGGTGCAGTGTGTCATGGTGCAGTGCGCCATGGTGAAGTGTGTCATGGTGCAGTGTGTAATGGTTCAGTGTGTCATGGTGCAGTGTGTAATGGTGCAGTGTGTCATGGTGCAGTGTGTCATGGTGCAGTGTGTGATGGTGCAGTGTGTCATGGTGCAGTGAGACATGGTGCAGTGTGTAATGGTGCAGTGTGTCGTGGTGCAGTGTGTGATGGTGCAGTTTGTCATGGTGCAGTGAGACATGGTGCAGTGTGTAATGTTTCAGTGTGTCATGGTGCCGTGTGTAATGGTGCAGTGTGTCATGGTGCAGTGTGACATGGTGCAGTGTGACATGCTGCAGTGTGTAATGTTTCAGCGTGTCATGGTGCAGTGTGTCATGGTGCAGTGTGTAATGGTGCAGTTTGTCATAGTTCAGTGTGTCATGGTGCAGTGTGATATGATGCAGTGTGTCATGGTGCATTGTGACATGGTGCAGAGTGTAATGGTGCATTGTGTCATGGTGCAGTGTGTCATGATCCAGTGTGTCATGGTGCAAAGTGTAATGGTGCTGTGTGTGATGATGCAGACGGTCATGGTGCAATGTGTCATGTTGCAGTGTGTCATGGTGCAGTGTGTCATGGTGCAGTGTGTAATGGTGCAGTGTGTCATGGTGCCGTGTGTCATGGTGCAGTGTGCAATGGTGCAGTGTGTCATGGTGCAGTGTGTCATGATCCAGTGTGTTCTGGTGCAGTGTGTCATGGTGAAGTGTGTCATGGTGCCGAGTGTAATGGGGCAGTGCATCATGTTTCAGTGTGTAATGTTGCAGTGTGTCATGATCCAGTGTGTCATGGTGCAGTGCGTCATGGTGCAGTGTGTAATGGTGCAGTGTGTAATGGTGCAGTGTGTCATGGTGCAGTGTGTCATGGTGCAGAGTGTCATGGTGCAGTATGTAATGGTGCAGTGTGACATGGTGCAGTGTGTAATGGTGCAGTGTGACATGGTGCAGTGTGTAATGGTGCAGTGTGTCCTGGTGCAGTGTGTCATGGTGCAGTGTGTCATGGTGCAAAGTGTAATGGTGCAGTGTGTGATGATGCAGTGGGTCATGGTGCAAGGTGTCATGGTGCAGTGTGTCATGGTGCAGTGTGTCATGGTGCAGTGTGTCATGGTGCAGTGTGTCATGATCCACTGTGTCATGGTGCAGTGTGTAATGGTGCAGTGTGTCATGGTGCAGTGTGTCATGGTGCAGTGTGCAATGGTGCAGTGTGTAATGGTGCAGTGTCTCATGGTGCAGTGTGTCATGGTGCAGTCTGTCATGATGCAGTGTGTAATGGCGCTGTGTGTAATGGTGCAGTGTGTCATTGTGCAGTGCGTCTTGGTGCAGTGTGTCATGGTGCAGTGTGTAATTGTGCAGTGTGTCATGGTGCATTGTGTCATGGTGCAGTGTGTGATGGTGCAGTGTGTCAAGGTGCATTGTGTCATGGTGCAGTGTGTGATGGTGCTGTGCGTCATGGTGCAGTGTGACATGGTGCAGTGTGTGATGGTGCAGAGCGTCATGGTGCAGTGTGTAATGGTGCATTGTGTCATGGTGCAGTGAGACATGGTGCAGTGTGTCATGGTGCAGTGTGTAAAAGTGCAGTATGTAATGATGCGGTGTGTAATGGTGCAGTGTGTCATGGTGCAGTGTGCCATGGTGCAGTGTGTCATGGTGCAGTGTGTAATGGTGCAGTGTGTAATGGTGCAGTGTGTCATGGTGCAGTGTGTCATGGTGCAGTGTGTCATGGTGCAGTCTGTCATGGTGCAGTGTGTAATGGTGCAGTGTGTAATGGTTCAGTGTGTCATGGTCCAGTGTGTCATGTTGCAGAGTGTCATGGTGCAGTGTGTCATGGTGCAGGGTGTAACGGTGCAGTGTGTAATGGTGCAGTGTGATATGGTGCAGTGTGTCATGGTGCAGTGTGTCATGGTGCAGTGTGTCATGGTGCAGTGTGACATTGTGCAGTGTGTCTTGGTGCAGTGTGTCATGGTGAAGTGTTTCATGGTGCATTGTGTCATGGTGCAGTGTGTAATGGTGCAGCGTGACATGGTGCAGTGTGTCATGGTGCAGTGTGTGATGGTGCAGTGTGTCATGGTGCAGTCTGTCATGCTGCAGTGTGTCATGGTGCAGTGTGACATGGTGCAGTGTGTCATGCTGCAGTGTGTCATGCTGCAGCGTGTCATGGTGCAGTGTGTCATGGTGCAGTGTGTAATGGTGCAGTGTGTCTTGGTGCAGTGTGTCATGGTGCAGTGTGTCATGGTGCAGCGTGCAATGGTGCAGTGTGTAATGGTGCAGTGTGTCATGGTGCAGTGTGTCATGGTGCAGTGTGTCATGCTGCAGTGCGTCATGGTGCAGTGTGTCATGGTGCAGTCTGTCATGGTGCAGTGTGTAATGGCGCTGTGTGTATTGGCGCAGTGTGTAATTGTGCAGTGTGTCATGGTGCAGTGTGTCATGGTGCAGTGTGACATGGTGCAGTGTGTCATGGTGCAGTGTGTGATGGTGCAGTGTGTCATGGTGCAGTGTGACATGGTGCAGTGTGTGATGTTGCACTGTGTCATGGTGCAGTGAGACATGGTGCAGTGTGTCATGGTGCTGTGTGCCATGGTGCAGTGAGACATGGTGCAGTGTGTAATGGTTCAGTGTGTCATGGTGCAGTGTGTAATGGTGCAGTGTGTCATGGTGCAGTGTGTCATGGTGCAGTGTGTGATGGTGCAGTGTGTCATGGTGCAGTGAGACATGGTGCAGTGTGTAATGGTTCAGTGTGTCATGGTGCAGTGTGTCATGGTGCAGTGTGTGATGGTGCAGTGTGTCATGGTGCAGTGAGACATGGTGCAGTGTGTAATGGTTCAGTCTGACATGGTGCAGTGTGTAATGGTGCAGTGTAACATGGTGCAGTGTGTCATGGTGCAGTGTGTGATGGTGCAGTTTGTCATGGTGCAGTGAGACATGGTGCAGTGTGTAATGGTTCAGTTTGACATGGTGCAGTGTGTAATTGTGCAGTGTGACATGGTGCAGTGTGTCATGGTGCAGTGTGTCATGGTGCTGTGTGTCATGGTGCAAAGTGTAATGGTGCAGTGTATCATGATGCAGTGGGTCATGGTGCAATGTGTCATGGTGCAGTGTGTAATGGTGCAGTGTATAATGGTGCAGTGTGTCATGGTGCAGTGTGTCTTGGTGCAGTGTGTAATGGTGCAGTGTGTCATGATCGAGTGTGTCATGGTGCAGTGTGTCATGGTGCAGTGTGTCATGGTGCAGTGTGTAATGGTGCAGTGTGCCATGGTGCAGTGTGTAATGTTGCAGTGTGGCATGGTGCAGCGCGTAATGGTGCAGTGTGTCATGGTGCTGTGTGCCATGATCCAGTGTGACATGGTGCAGTGTGTCATGGTGCAATGTGTCATGGTGCAGTGCGTCATGTTTCAGTTTGTCATGGTGCCGTGTGTAATTGTTCAGTATGTAATGATGCGGTGTGTAATGGTGCAGTGTGTCATGGTGCAGTGAGTCATGGTGCAGTGTGTCATGGTGCAGTGTGTCATGGTGCAGTGTGTCATGGTGCAGGGTGTCATGGTGCAGTGTGTAATGGTGCAGTGTGACATGGTGCAGTGTGTAATGGTGCAGTGTGTCATGTTGCAGTGTGTCATGGTGCAGTGTTAAAGATGCAGGGTGACATGGTGCAGTGTGTAATGTTGCAGTATGACATGGTGCAGTGTGTAATGGTGCAGTGTGTAATGGTGCGGTTTTTCATGGTTCAGTCGGTCATGGTCCAGCGTGTCATGGTGCAGTGTGTAATGGTGCAGTGTGTCATGGTGCAGTGTGTCATGGTGCAGTGTGTCATGGTGCAGTGTGTCATATTGCAGTGTGTAATGGTGCAGTGTGTCATGGTGCAGTGTGTCATGGTGCAGTCTGTCATGGTGCAGTCTGTCATGGTGCAGTGTGTAATGGTGCAGTGTGTAATGGTTCAGTGTGTCATGGTCCAGTGTGTCATGTTGCAGAGTGTCATGGTGCAGTGTGTCATGGTGCAGGGTGTAATGGTGCAGTGTGTAATGGTGCAGTGTGACATGGTGCAGTGTGTCATTGTGCAGTGTGTCATGGTGCAGTGTGTCATGGTGCAGTGTGTAATGGTGCAGTGTGTCATGGTGCAGTGTGTCATGGTGCACTGTGTCATGGTGCACTGTGTCATGGTGCAGTGTGTCATGGTGCAGTGTGCAATGGTACAGTTTGTCATGGTGCAGTGTGTCATGGTGCAGTGTGTCATGGTGCAGTGTGTCATGGTGCAGAGTGTAATGGTGCAGTGTGTCATGTTGCAGTGTGACATCGTGCAGTGTGTAATGGTGCAGTGTGTAATGGTGCAGTGTGTCATGGTGCAGTGTGTCATGGTGCAGTGTGTCAGGGTGCAGCGTGTAATGGTGCAGTGTGGCATGGTGCAGTGTGTCATGGTGCAGTGTGTAATTTTGCTGTGTGTAATGGTGCAGTGTGTCATTGTGCAGTGTGTCTTGGTGCAATGTGTCATGGTGTAGTGTGTAACTGTGCACTGTGTCATGGTGCAGTGTGTGATGGTGCAGTGTGTCATGGTGCAGTGTGTCATGGTGCAGTGTGTGATGGTGCAGTGTGTCATGGTGCAGTGAGACATGGTGCAGTGTGTGATGGTGCAGTGTTTCATGGTGCATTGTGTGATGGTGCAGTGTGTCATGGTGCAGTGAGACATGGTGCAGTGTGTGATGGTGCAGTGTGTCATGGTGCAGTGTGTAATGGTGCAGCGTGTCGTGGTGCAGTGTGTCATGGTGCAGTGTGTCATGGTGCAGTGTGTCATGGTGCAGTGTGTAATGGTGCAGTGTGTCATGGTGCAGTGTGTCATGGTGCAGTGTGTAAAGGTGCAGTTTGTCATGGTTCAGTGTGTCATGGTGCAGTGTGACATGGTGCAGTGTGTCATGGTGCATTGTGACATGGTGCAGAGTGTAATGGTGCCGGGTTTCATGGTGCAGTGTGTCATGGTGCAGTGTGTCATTGTGCAGTGTGTAATGGTCAAGTGTGTCATGGTGCAGTGTGTAATGGTGCAGGGTGTCGTGGTGCAGTCTGCCATGGTGCAGTGTGTAATGGTGCAGTGTGTCATGGTGCAGTGTGTCATGGTGCAGTGATCAATGGTGCAGTGTCTCATGGTGCAGAGTGTAATGGTGCAGTGTGTGATGATGCAGTGTGTCATGGTGCAGTGTGTAATGGTGCAGTGTAGCATGGTGCAGTGTGCCATGGTGCAGTGTGACATGGTGCAGTGTGTCATGGTGCAGTGTGTCATGGTGCAGTGTGTAATGGTGCAGTGTGACATGGTGCAGTGTGTAATGGTGCAGTGTGTCATGTTGCAGTGTGTCATGGTGCAGTGTTAAAGGTGCAGGGTGACATGGTGCAGTGTGTAATGTTGCAGTACGACATGGTGCAGTGTGTCATGGTGCAGTGTGTCATTGTGCAGTGTGTCATGGTGCAGTGTGTCATGGTGCAGTGTATCATGTTTCAGTGTGTCTTGGTGCAGTGTGTAATGATGCAGTGTGTAATGGTGCAGTGTGTAATGTTGCAATGTGTCATGGTGCAGTGTGTAATGGTGCAGTGTGTCATGGTGCAGTGTGTAATTGTTCAGTGTCTAATGGTGCAGTGAGTCATGGTACAGTGTTTAATGGTGCTGTGTGTAATGGTGCAGTGTGTAATGGTGCAGTGAGCAATGGTGCAGTTTGTCATGTTGCAGTGTGACATGGCGCAGTGTGTAATGGTGCAGTGCGTAATGGTGCAGTGTGTCATGGTGCAGTGTGTCATGGTGCAGTGTGTCATGGTGCAGTGAGTCATGGTGAAGTGTGTCATTTTGCAGTCTGTCATGGTGCAGTGTGTCATGGTGCAGTGTGTAATGGTTCAGTGTGTCATGGTCCAGTGTGTCATGTTGCAGAGTGTCCTGGTGCAGTGTGTCATGGTGCAGTGTCTAATGGTGCAGTGAGTCATGGTACAGTGTGTAATGGTGCTGTGTGTAATGGTGCAGTGTGTAATGGTGCAGCGAGCAATGGTGCAGTTTGTCATGTTGCAGTATGACATGGTGCAGTGTGTCATGGTGCAGTGTGTAATGGTGCAGTGTGTCATGGTGCAGTGTGTCATGGTGCAGTGTGTCATGGTGCAGTGTGTCATGGTGCAGTGTATCATGTTTCAGTGTGTCTTGGTGCAGTGTGTAATGATGCAGTGTGTAATGGTTCTGTGTGTAATGGTGCATTGTGTCATGTTGCAGTGTGTCATGGTGCAGTGTGTCCTGGTGCAGTGTGTCATGGTGCAGTGTCTAATGGTGCAGTGAGTCATGGTACAGTGTTTAATGGTGCTGTGTGTAATGGTGCAGTGTGTAATGGTGCAGTGAGCAATGGTGCAGTTTGTCATGTTGCAGTGTGACATGGCGCAGTGTGTAATGGTGCAGTGCGTAATGGTGCAGTGTGTCATGGTGCAGTGTGTCATGGTGCAGTGTGTCATGGTGCAGTGAGTCATGGTGAAGTGTGTCATGGTGCAGTGTGTAATTGTGCAGTGTGTAATGGTGCAGTGTGTAATGGTGCAGTGTGTCATGGTGCAGTGTGTCATGGTGCAGTGTGTCATGGTGCAGTGTGTCATGGTGCAGTGTGTCATGGTGCAGTGTGTCATGGTGCAGTGTGTCATGGTGCAGTGTGTCATGGTGCAGTGTGTAATGGTGCAGTGTGTCATGGTGCAGTGTGTCATGGTGCAGTGTGTCATGGTGCAGTCTGTCATGGTGCAGTGTGTAATGGTGCAGTGTGTAATGGTTCAGTGTGTCATGGTCCAGTGTGTCATGTTGCAGAGTGTCATGGTGCAGTGTGTCATGGTGCAGGGTGTAATGGTGCAGTGTGTAATAGTGCAGTGTGACATGGTGCAGTGTGTCATGGTGCAGTGTGTCATGGTGCAGTGTGTCATGGTGCAGTGTGACATGGTGCAGTGTGTCTTGGTGCAGTGTGTCATGGTGAAGTGTTTCATGGTGCATTGTGTCATAGTGCAGTGTGTAATGGTGCAGCGTGACATGGTGCAGTCTGTCATGGTGCAGTGTGTGATGGTGCAGTGTGTCATGGTGTAGTCTGTCATGGTGCAGTGTGTCATGGTGCAGTGTGACATGGTGCAGTTTGTCATGCTGCAGTGTGTCATGGTGCAGTCTGTCATGGTGCAGTGTGTCCTGGTGCAGTGTGTCCTGGTGCAGTGTGTCATGGTGCAGTGTGACATGGTGCCGTGTGTAATGGTGCAGTGTGTCATGTTGCAGTGTGTCATGGTGCAGTGTTAATGGTGCAGGGTGACATGGTGCAGTGTGTAATGTTGCAGTATGACATGGTGCAGTGTGTCATGGTGCAGTGTGTCATGGTGCAGTGTGTCATGGTGCAGTGTGTCATGGTGCAGTGTATCATGTTTCAGTGTGTCTTGGTGCAGTGTGTAATGATGCAGTGTGTAATGGTGCAGTGTGTCATGATCCAGTGTGTCATGGTGCAGTGTGTAATGGTGCAGTGTGTAATGGTGCAGTGTGTCATGATCCAGTGTGTCATGGTGCAGTGTGTAATGGTGCAGTGTTTAATGGTGCAATGTGTCATGGTGCAGTGTGTAATTGTGCAGTGTGTCATGGTGCAGTGTGTCATGGTGCAGTGTGTCATGGTGCAGTGTGTAATGGTGCATTGTTTCATGTTGCAGTGTGTCATGGTGCAGTGTGTCCTGGTGCAGTGTGTCATGGTGCAGTGTGTAATGGTGCAGTGTGTCATGGTGCAGTGTTTAATGGTGCTCTGTGTAATGGTGCAGTGTATAATGGTGCAGTGAGCAATGGTGCAGTTTGTCATGTTGCAGTGTGACATGGTGCAGTGTGTAATGGTGCAGTGTGTAATGGTGCAGTGTGTCATGGTGCAGTCGGTCATGGTCCAGTGTGTCATGGTGCATTGTGTAATGGTGCAGTGTGTCATGGTGCAGTGTGTCATGGTGCATTGTGTCATGGTGCAGTGTGTCATGGTGCAGTGTGTCATGGTGCAGTGTGTGATGGTGCAGGGTGTCATGGTGCAGTGTGTCATGGTGCAGTGTGTGATGTTGCAGTGTGTCATGGTGCAGTGAGACATGGTGCAGTGTGTCATGGTGCTGTGTGTAATGGTGCAGTGAGACATGTTGCAGTGTGTAATGGTTCAGTGTGTCATGGTGCAGTGTGTAATGGTGCAGTGTGTCTTGGTGCAGTGTGTAATTGTGCAGTGTGTCATGGAGCAGTGTGTCATGGTGCAGTGAGACATGTTGCAGTGTGTAATGGTTCAGTGTGTCATGGTGCAGTGTGTAATGGTGCAGTGTGTCATGGTGCAGTGTGTAATTGTGCAGTGTGTCATGGTGCAGTGTGTAATTGTTCAGTGTGTCATGGTCCATTGTGTCATGGTGCTGTGTGTAATGGTGCATTGTGTCATGTTGCAGTGTGTCATGGTGCAGTGTGTCCTGGTGCAGTGTGTCATGGTGCAGTTTGTAATGGTGCAGTCTGTCATGGTGCAGTGTGTAATGGTGCAGTGTGTAATGGTTAAGTGTGTCATGGTCCAGTGTGTCATGTTGCAGAGTGTCATGGTGCAGTGTGTCATGGTGCAGGGTGTAATGGTGCAGTGTGTAATGGTGCAGTGTGACATGGTGCAGTGTGTCATGGCGCAGTGTGTCATGGTGCAGTGTGACATGGTGCAGTGTGACATGGTGCAGTGTGTCATGGTGCAGTGTGTCATGGTGCAGTGTGTCATGGTGCAGTGTGACATGGTGCAGTGTGTCTTGGTGCAGTGTGTCATGGTGAAGTGTTTCATGGTGCATTGTGTCATGGTGCAGTGTGTAATGGTGCAGCGTGACATGGTGCAGTGTGTCATGGTGCAGTGTGTGATGGTGCAGTGTGTCATGGTGTAGTCTGTCATGGTGCAGTGTGTCATGGTGCAGTGTGACATGGTGCAGTTTGTCATGCTGCAGTGTGTCATGGTGCAGTCTGTCATGGTGCAGTGTGTCCTGGTGCAGTGTGTCCTGGTGCAGTGTGTCATGGTGCAGTTTGTCATGGTGCAGGGTGCAATGGTGCAGTGTGTAATGGTGCAGTGTGTCATGCTGCAGTGTGTCATGGAGCAGTGTGTCATGGTGCATTCTGTCATGTTTCAGTGTGTAATGGCGCTGTGTGTAATGGCGCAGTGTGTAATTGTGCAGTGTGTCATGGTGCATTGTGTCATGGTGCAGTGTGTGATGGTGCAGTTTGTCATTGTGCAGTGTGTCATGGTGCAGTGTGTCATGGTGCAGTGTGTCATGGTGCAGTGGGACATGGTGCAGTGTGTGATGGTGCAGTGCGTCATGGTGCAGTGTGTGATGGAGCAGTGTGTCATGGTGCAGTGTGTAATGGTGCAGTGTTTAATGGTGCAATGTGTCATGGTGCAGTGTGTAATTGTGCAGTGTGTCATGGTGCAGTGTGTCATGGTGCTGTGTGTAATGGTGCATTGTGTCATGTTGCAGTGTGTCATGGTGCAGTGTGTCATGGTGCAGTGTGTCATGGTGCAGTGTGTAATGGTGCAGTGTGTCATGGTGCAGTGTGTCATGGTGCAGTGTGTCATGGTGCAGTGTGTAATGGTGCAATGTGTCATGTTGCAGTGTGTCATGGTGCAGTGTGTCCTGGTGCAGTGTGTCATGGTGCAGTGTGTAATGGTGCAGTGTGTCATGGTGCAGTGTTTAATGGTGCTGTGTGTAATGGTGCAGTGTGTAATGGTGCAGTGAGCAATGGTGCAGTGTGTCATGTTGCAGTGTGACATGGTGCAGTGTGTAATGGTGCAGTGTGTAATGGTGCAGTGTGTCATGGTGCAGTCGGTCATGGTCCAGTGTGTCATGGTGCAGTGTGTAATTGTGCAGTGTGTCATGGTGCAGTGTGTCATGGTGCAGTGTGTCATGGTGCAGTGTGTCATCGTGCAGTGTGTCATGGTGCAGTGTGTAATGGTGCAGTGTGTCATGGTGCAGTCGGTCATGGTCCAGTGTGTCATGGTGCAGTGTGTAATGGTGCAGTGTGTCATGGTGCAGTGTGTAATGGTGCAGTGTGTCATGGTGCAGTGTGTCATGGTGCAGTCTGTCATGGTGCAGTCTGTCATGGTGAAGTGTGTAATCGTGCAGTGTGTAATGGTTCAGTGTGTCATGGTCCAGTGTGTCATGTTGCAGAGTGTCATGGTGCAGTGTGTCATGGTGCAGGGTGTAATGGTGCAGTGTGTAATGGTGCAGTGTGACATGGTGCAGTGTGTCATGGTGCAGTGTGTGATGGTGCAGTGTGTCATGGTGCAGTGTGACATGGTGCAATGTGTCTTGGTGCAGTGTGTCATGGTGAAGTGTTTCATGGTGCATTGTGTCATGGTGCAGTGTGTAATGGTGCAGCGTGACATGGTGCAGTGTGTCATGGTGCAGTGTGTGATGGTGCAGTGTGTCATGGTGTAGTCTGTCATGGTGCAGTGTGTCATGGTGCAGTGTGACATGGTGCAGTTTGTCATGCTGCAGTGTGTCATGGTGCAGTCTGTCATGGTGCAGTGTGTCCTGGTGCAGTGTGTCCTGGTGCAGTGTGTCATGGTGCAGTTTGTCATGGTGCAGGGTGCAATGGTGCAGTGTGTAATGGTGCAGTGTGTCATGCTGCAGTGTGTCATGGAGCAGTGTGTCATGGTGCATTCTGTCATGTTTCAGTGTGTAATGGCGCTGTGTGTAATGGCGCAGTGTGTAATTGTGCAGTGTGTCATGGTGCATTGTGTCATGGTGCAGTGTGTGATGGTGCAGTTTGTCATTGTGCAGTGTGTCATGGTGCAGTGTGTGATGGTGCAGTGTGTAATGGTGCAGTGTGTCATGGTGCAGTGGGACATGGTGCAGTGTGTGATGGTGCAGTGCGTCATGGTGCAGTGTGTGATGGAGCAGTGTGTCATGGTGCAGTGTGTGATGGTGCAGTGTGTCATGGTGCAGTGTGTCATGGTGCAGTGTGTGATGGTGCAGTGTGTCATGGTGCAGTGTGTCATGGTGCAGTGTGTGATGGTGCAGTGTGTCATGGTGCAGTGGGACATGGTGCAGTGTGTGATGGTGCAGTGCGTCATGGTGCAGTGTGTGATGGAGCAGTGTGTCATGGTGCAGTGTGTAATGGTGCAGTGTTTAATGGTGCAATGTGTCATGGTGCAGTGTGTAATTGTGCAGTGTGTCATGGTGCAGTGTGTCATGGTGCTGTGTGTAATGGTGCATTGTGTCATGTTGCAGTGTGTCATGGTGCAGTGTTAATGGTGCAGGGTGACATGGTGCAGTGTGTAATGTTGCAGTATGACATGGTGCAGTGTGTCATGGTGCAGTGTGTCATGGTGCAGTGTGTCATGGTGCAGTGTGTCATGGTGCAGTGTATCATGTTTCAGTGTGTCTTGGTGCAGTGTGTAATGATGCAGTGTGTAATGGTGCAGTGTGTCATGATCCAGTGTGTCATGGTGCAGTGTGTAATGGTGCAGTGTGTAATGGTGCAGTGTGTCATGATCCAGTGTGTCATGGTGCAGTGTGTAATGGTGCAGTGTGTAATGGTGCAATGTGTCATGGTGCAGTGTGTAATTGTGCAGTGTGTCATGGTGCAGTGTGTCATGGTGCAGTGTGTCATGGTGCAGTGTGTAATGGTGCATTGTTTCATGTTGCAGTGTGTCATGGTGCAGTGTGTCCTGGTGCAGTGTGTCATGGTGCAGTGTGTAATGGTGCAGTGTGTCATGGTGCAGTGTTTAATGGTGCTCTGTGTAATGGTGCAGTGTATAATGGTGCAGTGAGCAATGGTGCAGTTTGTCATGTTGCAGTGTGACATGGTGCAGTGTGTAATGGTGCAGTGTGTAATGGTGCAGTGTGTCATGGTGCAGTCGGTCATGGTCCAGTGTGTCATGGTGCATTGTGTAATGGTGCAGTGTGTCATGGTGCAGTGTGTCATGGTGCATTGTGTCATGGTGCAGTGTGTCATGGTGCAGTGTGTCATGGTGCAGTGTGTGATGGTGCAGGGTGTCATGGTGCAGTGTGTCATGGTGCAGTGTGTGATGTTGCAGTGTGTCATGGTGCAGTGAGACATGGTGCAGTGTGTCATGGTGCTGTGTGTAATGGTGCAGTGAGACATGTTGCAGTGTGTAATGGTTCAGTGTGTCATGGTGCAGTGTGTAATGGTGCAGTGTGTCTTGGTGCAGTGTGTAATTGTGCAGTGTGTCATGGAGCAGTGTGTCATGGTGCAGTGAGACATGTTGCAGTGTGTAATGGTTCAGTGTGTCATGGTGCAGTGTGTAATGGTGCAGTGTGTCATGGTGCAGTGTGTAATTGTGCAGTGTGTCATGGTGCAGTGTGTAATTGTTCAGTGTGTCATGGTCCATTGTGTCATGGTGCTGTGTGTAATGGTGCATTGTGTCATGTTGCAGTGTGTCATGGTGCAGTGTGTCCTGGTGCAGTGTGTCATGGTGCAGTTTGTAATGGTGCAGTCTGTCATGGTGCAGTGTGTAATGGTGCAGTGTGTAATGGTTAAGTGTGTCATGGTCCAGTGTGTCATGTTGCAGAGTGTCATGGTGCAGTGTGTCATGGTGCAGGGTGTAATGGTGCAGTGTGTAATGGTGCAGTGTGACATGGTGCAGTGTGTCATGGCGCAGTGTGTCATGGTGCAGTGTGACATGGTGCAGTGTGACATGGTGCAGTGTGTCATGGTGCAGTGTGTCATGGTGCAGTGTGTCATGGTGCAGTGTGACATGGTGCAGTGTGTCTTGGTGCAGTGTGTCATGGTGAAGTGTTTCATGGTGCATTGTGTCATGGTGCAGTGTGTAATGGTGCAGCGTGACATGGTGCAGTGTGTCATGGTGCAGTGTGTGATGGTGCAGTGTGTCATGGTGTAGTCTGTCATGGTGCAGTGTGTCATGGTGCAGTGTGACATGGTGCAGTTTGTCATGCTGCAGTGTGTCATGGTGCAGTCTGTCATGGTGCAGTGTGTCCTGGTGCAGTGTGTCCTGGTGCAGTGTGTCATGGTGCAGTTTGTCATGGTGCAGGGTGCAATGGTGCAGTGTGTAATGGTGCAGTGTGTCATGCTGCAGTGTGTCATGGAGCAGTGTGTCATGGTGCATTCTGTCATGTTTCAGTGTGTAATGGCGCTGTGTGTAATGGCGCAGTGTGTAATTGTGCAGTGTGTCATGGTGCATTGTGTCATGGTGCAGTGTGTGATGGTGCAGTTTGTCATTGTGCAGTGTGTCATGGTGCAGTGTGTCATGGTGCAGTGTGTCATGGTGCAGTGGGACATGGTGCAGTGTGTGATGGTGCAGTGCGTCATGGTGCAGTGTGTGATGGAGCAGTGTGTCATGGTGCAGTGTGTAATGGTGCAGTGTTTAATGGTGCAATGTGTCATGGTGCAGTGTGTAATTGTGCAGTGTGTCATGGTGCAGTGTGTCATGGTGCTGTGTGTAATGGTGCATTGTGTCATGTTGCAGTGTGTCATGGTGCAGTGTGTCATGGTGCAGTGTGTCATGGTGCAGTGTGTAATGGTGCAGTGTGTCATGGTGCAGTGTGTCATGGTGCAGTGTGTCATGGTGCAGTGTGTAATGGTGCAATGTGTCATGTTGCAGTGTGTCATGGTGCAGTGTGTCCTGGTGCAGTGTGTCATGGTGCAGTGTGTAATGGTGCAGTGTGTCATGGTGCAGTGTTTAATGGTGCTGTGTGTAATGGTGCAGTGTGTAATGGTGCAGTGAGCAATGGTGCAGTGTGTCATGTTGCAGTGTGACATGGTGCAGTGTGTAATGGTGCAGTGTGTAATGGTGCAGTGTGTCATGGTGCAGTCGGTCATGGTCCAGTGTGTCATGGTGCAGTGTGTAATTGTGCAGTGTGTCATGGTGCAGTGTGTCATGGTGCAGTGTGTCATGGTGCAGTGTGTCATCGTGCAGTGTGTCATGGTGCAGTGTGTAATGGTGCAGTGTGTCATGGTGCAGTCGGTCATGGTCCAGTGTGTCATGGTGCAGTGTGTAATGGTGCAGTGTGTCATGGTGCAGTGTGTAATGGTGCAGTGTGTCATGGTGCAGTGTGTCATGGTGCAGTCTGTCATGGTGCAGTCTGTCATGGTGAAGTGTGTAATCGTGCAGTGTGTAATGGTTCAGTGTGTCATGGTCCAGTGTGTCATGTTGCAGAGTGTCATGGTGCAGTGTGTCATGGTGCAGGGTGTAATGGTGCAGTGTGTAATGGTGCAGTGTGACATGGTGCAGTGTGTCATGGTGCAGTGTGTGATGGTGCAGTGTGTCATGGTGCAGTGTGACATGGTGCAATGTGTCTTGGTGCAGTGTGTCATGGTGAAGTGTTTCATGGTGCATTGTGTCATGGTGCAGTGTGTAATGGTGCAGCGTGACATGGTGCAGTGTGTCATGGTGCAGTGTGTGATGGTGCAGTGTGTCATGGTGTAGTCTGTCATGGTGCAGTGTGTCATGGTGCAGTGTGACATGGTGCAGTTTGTCATGCTGCAGTGTGTCATGGTGCAGTCTGTCATGGTGCAGTGTGTCCTGGTGCAGTGTGTCCTGGTGCAGTGTGTCATGGTGCAGTTTGTCATGGTGCAGGGTGCAATGGTGCAGTGTGTAATGGTGCAGTGTGTCATGCTGCAGTGTGTCATGGAGCAGTGTGTCATGGTGCATTCTGTCATGTTTCAGTGTGTAATGGCGCTGTGTGTAATGGCGCAGTGTGTAATTGTGCAGTGTGTCATGGTGCATTGTGTCATGGTGCAGTGTGTGATGGTGCAGTTTGTCATTGTGCAGTGTGTCATGGTGCAGTGTGTGATGGTGCAGTGTGTAATGGTGCAGTGTGTCATGGTGCAGTGGGACATGGTGCAGTGTGTGATGGTGCAGTGCGTCATGGTGCAGTGTGTGATGGAGCAGTGTGTCATGGTGCAGTGTGTGATGGTGCAGTGTGTCATGGTGCAGTGTGTCATGGTGCAGTGTGTGATGGTGCAGTGTGTCATGGTGCAGTGTGTCATGGTGCAGTGTGTGATGGTGCAGTGTGTCATGGTGCAGTGGGACATGGTGCAGTGTGTGATGGTGCAGTGCGTCATGGTGCAGTGTGTGATGGAGCAGTGTGTCATGGTGCAGTGTGTAATGGTGCAGTGTTTAATGGTGCAATGTGTCATGGTGCAGTGTGTAATTGTGCAGTGTGTCATGGTGCAGTGTGTCATGGTGCTGTGTGTAATGGTGCATTGTGTCATGTTGCAGTGTGTCATGGTGCAGTGTGTCATGGTGCAGTGTGTCATGGTGCAGTGTGTAATGGTGCAGTGTGTCATGGTGCAGTGTGTCATGGTGCAGTGTGTCATGGTGCAGTGTGTAATGGTGCAATGTGTCATGTTGCAGTGTGTCATGGTGCAGTGTGTCCTGGTGCAGTGTGTCATGGTGCAGTGTGTAATGGTGCAGTGTGTCATGGTGCAGTGTTTAATGGTGCTGTGTGTAATGGTGCAGTGTGTAATGGTGCAGTGAGCAATGGTGCAGTGTGTCATGTTGCAGTGTGACATGGTGCAGTGTGTAATGGTGCAGTGTGTAATGGTGCAGTGTGTCATGGTGCAGTCGGTCATGGTCCAGTGTGTCATGGTGCAGTGTGTAATTGTGCAGTGTGTCATGGTGCAGTGTGTCATGGTGCAGTGTGTCATGGTGCAGTGTGTCATGGTGCAGTGTGTAATGGTGCAGTGTGTCATGGTGCAGTGTGTCTTGGTGCAGTCTGTCATGGTGCAGTCTGTCATGGTGCAGTGTGTAATGGTGCAGTGTGTAATGGTTCAGTGTGTCATGGTCCAGTGTGTCATGTTGCAGAGTGTCATGGTGCAGTGTGTCATGGTGCAGGGTGTAATGGTGCAGTGTGTAATGGTGCAGTGTGACATGGTGCAGTGTGCCATTGTGCAGTGTGTCATGGTGCAGTGTGTCATGGTGCAGTGTGACATGGTGCAGTGTGTCTTGGTGCAGTGTGTCATGGTGAAGTGTTTCATGGTGCATTGTGTCATGGTGCAGTGTGTAATGGTGCAGCGTGACATGGTGCAGTGTGTCATGGTGCAGTGTGTGATGGTGCAGTGTGCCATGGTGTAGTCTGTCATGCTGCAGTGTGTCATGGTGCAGTCTGTCATGGTGCAGTGTGTCCTGGTGCAGTGTGTCCTGGTGCAGTGTGTCATGTTGCAGTCTGTCATGTTGCAGTGTGTAATGGCGCTGTGTGTAATGGCGCAGTGTGTAATTGTGCAGTGTGTCATGGTGCATTGTGTCATGGTGCAGTGTGTGATGGTGCAGTTTGTGATTGTGCAGTGTGTCATGGTGCAGTGTGTGATGGTGCAGTGTGTCATGGTGCAGTGTGACATGGTGCAGTGTGTGATGGTGCAGTGCGTCATGGTGCAGTGTGTGATGGAGCAGTGTGTCATGGTGCAGTGAGACATGGTGCAGTGTGTGATGGTGCAGTGTGTCATGGTGCAGTGTGTCATGGTGCAGTGTGTGATGTTGCAGTGTGTCATGGTGCAGTGAGACATGGTGCAGTGTGTCATGGTGCTGTGTGCCATGGTGCAGTGAGACATGTTGCAGTGTGTAATGGTTCAGTGTGTCATGGTGCAGTGTGTAATGGTGCAGTGTGTCATGGTGCAGTGTGTAATTGTGCAGTGTGTCATGGTGCAGTGTGTAATTGTTCAGTGTGTCATGGTGCATTGTGTCGTGGTGCTGTGTGTAATGGTGCATTGTGTCATGTTGCAGTTTGTCATGGTGCAGTGTGTCCTGGTGCAGTGTGTCATGGTGCAGTGTGTAATGGTGCAGTGTGTCATGGTGCAGTGTTTAATGGTGCTGTGTGTAATGGTGCAGTGTGTAATGGTGCAGTGAGCAATGGTGCAGTTTGTCATGTTGCAGTGTCACATGGTGCAGTGTGTAATGGTGCAGTGCGTAATGGTGCAGTGAGTCATGGTGCAGTGTGTCATGGTGCAGTGTGTCATGGTGCAGTGAGTCATGGTGCAGTGTGTCATGGTGCAGTGTGTAATGGTGCAGTGTGTAATGGTGCAGTGTGTCATGGTGCAGTGTGTCATGGTGCAGTCAGTCATGGTCCAGTGTGTCATGGTGCAGTGTGTAACGGTGCAGTGTGTCATGGTGCAGTGTGTCATTGTGCAGTGTGTCATGGTGCAGTGTGTCATGGTGCAGTGGGTAATGGTGCAGTGTGTCATGGTGCAGTGTGTCATGGTGCAGTCTGTCATGGTGCTGTCTGTCATGGTGCAGTGTGTAATGGTGCAGTGTGTAATGGTTCAGTGTGTCATGGTCCAGTGTGTCATGTTGCAGAGTGTCATGGTGCAGTGTGTCATGGTGCAGTGTGTAATGGTGCAGTGTTTAATGGTGCAATGTGACATGGTGCAGTGTGTAATTGTGCAGTGTGTCATGGTGCAGTGTGTCATGGTGCTGTGTGTAATGGTGCATTGTGTCATGTTGCAGTGTGTCATGGTGCAGTGTGTCATGGTGCAGTGTGTCATGGTGCAGTGTGTAATGGTGCAGTGTGTCATGGTGCAGTGTGTCATGGTGCAGTGTGTCATGGTGCAGTGTGTAATGGTGCAATGTGTCATGTTGCAGTGTGTCATGGTGCAGTGTGTCCTGGTGCAGTGTGTCATGGTGCAGTGTGTAATGGTGCAGTGTGTCATGGTGCAGTGTTTAATGGTGCTGTGTGTAATGGTGCAGTGTGTAATGGTGCAGTGAGCAATGGTGCAGTGTGTCATGTTGCAGTGTGACATGGTGCAGTGTGTAATGGTGCAGTGTGTAATGGTGCAGTGTGTCATGGTGCAGTCGGTCATGGTCCAGTGTGTCATGGTGCAGTGTGTAATTGTGCAGTGTGTCATGGTGCAGTGTGTCATGGTGCAGTGTGTCATCGTGCAGTGTGTCATGGTGCAGTGTGTAATGGTGCAGTGTGTCATGGTGCAGTCGGTCATGGTCCAGTGTGTCATGGTGCAGTGTGTAATGGTGCAGTGTGTCATGGTGCAGTGTGTAATGGTGCAGTGTGTCATGGTGCAGTGTGTCATGGTGCAGTCTGTCATGGTGCAGTCTGTCATGGTGAAGTGTGTAATCGTGCAGTGTGTAATGGTTCAGTGTGTCATGGTCCAGTGTGTCATGTTGCAGAGTGTCATGGTGCAGTGTGTCATGGTGCAGGGTGTAATGGTGCAGTGTGTAATGGTGCAGTGTGACATGGTGCAGTGTGTGATGGTGCAGTGTGTGATGGTGCAGTGTGTCATGGTGCAGTGTGACATGGTGCAGTGTGTCTTGGTGCAGTGTGTCATGGTGAAGTGTTTCATGGTGCATTGTGTCATGGTGCAGTGTGTAATGGTGCAGCGTGACATGGTGCAGTGTGTCATGGTGCAGTGTGTGATGGTGCAGTGTGTCATGGTGTAGTCTGTCATGGTGCAGTGTGTCATGGTGCAGTGTGACATGGTGCAGTTTGTCATGCTGCAGTGTGTCATGGTGCAGTCTGTCATGGTGCAGTGTGTCCTGGTGCAGTGTGTCCTGGTGCAGTGTGTCATGGTGCAGTTTGTCATGGTGCAGGGTGCAATGGTGCAGTGTGTAATGGTGCAGTGTGTCATGCTGCAGTGTGTCATGGAGCAGTGTGTCATGGTGCATTCTGTCATGTTTCAGTGTGTAATGGCGCTGTGTGTAATGGCGCAGTGTGTAATTGTGCAGTGTGTCATGGTGCATTGTGTCATGGTGCAGTGTGTGATGGTGCAGTTTGTCATTGTGCAGTGTGTCATGGTGCAGTGTGTGATGGTGCAGTGTGTCATGGTGCAGTGGGACATGGTGCAGTGTGTGATGGTGCAGTGCGTCATGGTGCAGTGTGTGATGGAGCAGTGTGTCATGGTGCAGTGTGTAATGGTGCAGTGTTTAATGGTGCAATGTGTCATGGTGCAGTGTGTAATTGTGCAGTGTGTCATGGTGCAGTGTGTCATGGTGCTGTGTGTAATGGTGCATTGTGTCATGTTGCAGTGTGTCATGGTGCAGTGTGTCATGGTGCAGTGTGTCATGGTGCAGTGTGTAATGGTGCAGTGTGTCATGGTGCAGTGTGTCATGGTGCAGTGTGTCATGGTGCAGTGTGTAATGGTGCAATGTGTCATGTTGCAGTGTGTCATGGTGCAGTGTGTCCTGGTGCAGTGTGTCATGGTGCAGTGTGTAATGGTGCAGTGTGTCATGGTGCAGTGTTTAATGGTGCTGTGTGTAATGGTGCAGTGTGTAATGGTGCAGTGAGCAATGGTGCAGTGTGTCATGTTGCAGTGTGACATGGTGCAGTGTGTAATGGTGCAGTGTGTAATGGTGCAGTGTGTCATGGTGCAGTCGGTCATGGTCCAGTGTGTCATGGTGCAGTGTGTAATTGTGCAGTGTGTCATGGTGCAGTGTGTCATGGTGCAGTGTGTCATGGTGCAGTGTGTCATCGTGCAGTGTGTAATGGTGCAGTGTGTCATGGTGCAGTGTGTCTTGGTGCAGTCTGTCATGGTGCAGTCTGTCATGGTGCAGTGTGTAATGGTGCAGTGTGTAATGGTTCAGTGTGTCATGGTCCAGTGTGTCATGTTGCAGAGTGTCATGGTGCAGTGTGTCATGGTGCAGGGTGTAATGGTGCAGTGTGTAATGGTGCAGTGTGACATGGTGCAGTGTGTCATGGTGCAGTGTGTCATGGTGCAGTGTGTCATGGTGCAGTGTGACATGGTGCAGTGTGTCTTGGTGCAGTGTGTCATGGTGAAGTGTTTCATGGTGCATTGTGTCATGGTGCAGTGTGTAATGGTGCAGCGTGACATGGTGCAGTGTGTCATGGTGCAGTGTGTGATGGTTCAGTGTGCCATGGTGTAGTCTGTCATGCTGGAGTGTGTCATGGTGCAGTCTGTCATGGTGCAGTGTGTCCTGGTGCAGTTTGTCCTGGTGCAGTGTGTCATGGTGCAGTCTGTCATGTTGCAGTGTGTAATGGCGCTGTGTGTAATGGCGCAGTGTGTAATTGTGCAGTGTGTCATGGTGCATTGTGTCATGGTGCAGTGTGTGATGGTGCAGTTTGTCATTGTTCAGTGTGTCATGGTGCAGTGTGTGATGGTGCAGTGTGTCATGGTGCAGTGTGACATGGTGCAGTGTGTGATGGTGCAGTGCGTCATGGTGCAGTGTGTGATGGAGCAGTGTGTCATGGTGCAGTGAGACATGGTGCAGTGTGTCATGGTGCAGTGTGTCATGGTGCAGTGTGTCATGGTGCAGTGTGTGATGTTGCAGTGTGTCATGGTGCAGTGAGACATGGTGCAGTGTGTCATGGTGCTGTGTGCCATGGTGCAGTGAGACATGTTGCAGTGTGTAATGGTTCAGTGTGTCATGGTGCAGTGTGTAATGGTGCAGTGTGTCATGGTGCAGTTTGTAATTGTGCAGTGTGTCATGGTGCAGTGTGTAATGGTGCATTGTGTCATGTTGCAGTTTGTCATGGTGCAGTGTGTCCTGGTGCAGTGTGTCATGGTGCAGTGTGTAATGGTGCAGTGTGTCATGGTGCAGTGTTTAATGGTGCTGTGTGTAATGGTGCAGTGTGTAATGGTGCAGTGAGCAATGGTGCAGTTTGTCATGTTGCAGTGTGACATGGTGCAGTGTGTAATGGTGCAGTGCGTAATGGTGCAGTGAGTCATGGTGCAGTGTGTCATGGTGCAGTGTGTCATGGTGCAGTGAGTCATGGTGCAGTGTGTCATGGTGCAGTGTGTAATGGTGCAGTGTGTAATGGTGCAGTGTGTCATGGTGCAGTGTGTCATGGTGCAGTCAGTCATGGTCCAGTGTGTCATGGTGCAGTGTGTAATGGTGCAGTGTGTCATGGTGCAGTGTGTCATTGTGCAGTGTGTCATGGTGCAGTGTGTCATGGTGCAGTGTGTAATGGTGCAGTGTGTCATGGTGCAGTGTGTCATGGTGCAGTCTGTCATGGTGCTGTCTGTCATGGTGCAGTGTGTAATGGTGCAGTGTGTAATGGTTCAGTGTGTCATGGTCCAGTGTGTCATGTTGCAGAGTGTCATGGTGCAGTGTGTCATGGTGCAGGGTGTAATGGTGCAGTGTGTAATGGTGCAGTGTGACATGGTGCAGTGTGTCATGGTGCAGTGTGTCATGGCGCAGTGTGTCATGGTGCAGTGTGACATGGTGCAGTGTGTCTTGGTGCAGTGTGTCATGGTGAAGTGTTTCATGGTGCATTGTGTCATGGTGCAGTGTGTAATGGTGCAGCGTGACATGGTGCAGTGTGTCATGGTGCAGTGTGTGATGGTGCAGTGTGTCATGGTGTAGTCTGTCATGGTGCAGTGTGTCATGGTGCAGTGTGACATGGTGCAGTTTGTCATGCTGCAGTGTGTCATGGTGCAGTCTGTCATGGTGCAGTGTGTCCTGGTGCAGTGTGTCCTGGTGCAGTGTGTCATGGTGCAGTGTGTCATGGTGCAGGGTGCAATGGTGCAGTGTGTAATGGTGCAGTGTGTCATGCTGCAGTGTGTCATGGTGCAGTGTGTCATGGTGCAGTCTGTCATGTTGCAGTGTGTAATGGCGCTGTGTGTAATGGCGCAGTGTGTAATTGTGCAGTGTGTCATGGTGCATTGTGTCATGGTGCAGTGTGTGATGGTGCAGTTTGTCATGGTGCAGTGTGTCATGGTGCAGTGTGTGATGGTGCACTGTGTCATGGTGCAGTGTGACATGGTGCAGTGTGTGATGGTGCAGTGCGTCATGGTGCAGTGTGTGATGGAGCAGTGTGTCATGGTGCAGTGAGACATGGTGCAGTGTGTGATGGTGCAGTGTGTCATGGTGCAGTGTGTCATGGTGCAGTGTTTGCTGTTGCAGTGTGTCATGGTGCAGTGAGACATGGTGCAGTGTGTCATGGTGCTGTGTGCCATGGTGCAGTGAGACATGTTGCAGTGTGTAATGGTTCAGTGTGTCATGGTGCAGTGTGTAATGGTGCAGTGTGTCATGGTGCAGTGTGTCATGGTGCAGTGTGTGATGGTGCTGTGTGTCATGGTGCAGTGAGACATTGTGCAGTGTGTAATGGTTCAGTGTGTCATGGTGCAGTGTGTAATGGTGCAGTGTGTTGTGGTGCAGTGTGTGATGGTGCAGTGTGTCATGGTGCAGTGAGACATGGTGCAATGTGTAATGGTTCATTGTGTCATGGTGCAGTGTGTCATGGTGCAGTGTGTCATGGTGCAGTGTGAGATGGTGCAGTGTGTAATGGTGCAGTGTGTCATGGTGCAGTGTGTCATGGTGCAGTGTGTCATGGTGCAGAGTGTAATGGTGCAGTGTGTAATGGTGCAGTGTGACATCGTGCAGTGTGTAATGGTGCAGTGTGTAATGGTGCAGTGTGTCATGGTGCAGTGTGTCATGGTGCAGTGTGTCATGATGCAGCGTGCAATGGTGCAGTGTGTCATGGTGCAGTGTGTCATGGTGCAGTGTGCAATGGTGCTGTGTGTCTTGGTGCAGTGTGTCATGGTGTAGTGTGTAATTGTGCACTGTGTCATGGTGCATTGTGTCATGGTGCAGTGTGTGATGGTGCAGTGTGTCATTGTGCAGTGTGTCATGGTGCAGTGTGTGATGGTGCAGTGTGTCATGGTGCAGTGAGACATGGTGCAGTGTGTGATGGTGCAGTGTTTCATTGTGCATTGTGTGATGGTGCTGTGCGTCATGGTGCAGTGAGACATGGTGCAGTGTGTGATGGTGCAGTGTGTCATGGTGCACTGTGTCATGGTGCAGTGTGTGATGTTGCAGTGTGTCATGTTGCAGTGAGACATGGTGCAGTGTGTCATGGTGCAGTGTGCCATGGTGCAGTGAGACATGGTGCAGTGTGTAATGGTTCAGTGTGTCATGGTGCAGTGTGTAATGGTGCAGTGTGTAATGGTGCAGTGTGTCATGGTGCAGTGTGTGATCGTGCAGTGTGTCATGGTGCAGTGAGACATGGTGCAGTGTGTAATGGCGCAGTGTGTAATGGTGCAGTGTGTCATGGTGCAGTGTGTCAAGGTGCAGTGTGTATTGGTGCAGTTTGTCATGTTTCAGTGTGTCATGGTGCAGTGTGACATGGTGCAGTGTGTCATGGTGCATTGTGACATGGTGCAGAGTGTAATGGTGCCGGGTTTCATGGTGCAGTGTGTCATGGTGCAGTGTGTCATGGTGCAGTGTGTAATGGTCAAGTGTGTCATGGTGCAGTGTGTAATGGTGCAGGATGTCGTGGTGCATTCTGCCATGGTGCAGTGTGTAATGGTGCAGTGTGTCATGGTGCAGTGTGTCATGGTGCAGTGATCAATGGTGCAGTGTCTCATGGTGCAGAGTGTAATGGTGCAGTGTGTGATGATGCAGTGTGTCATTGTGCAGTGTGACATGGTGCAGTGTGTCATGGTGCAGTGTGACATGGTGCAGTGTGTCATGGTGCAGTGTGTCATGGTGCAGTGTGTAATGGCGCCGTGTGTCATGATCCAGTGTGTCATGGTGCAGTGTGTCATCGTGCAGTGTGTCATGGTTCAGTGTGTCATGGTGCAGTGTGTAATGGCGCCGTGTGTCATGATCCAGTGTATCATGTTGCAGTGTGTCATGGTGCAGTGTGTCATGGTGCAGTGTGTCATGGTGCAGTGTGTAATGGTGCAGTTTGTCATGTTTCAGTGTATCATGGTGCAGTGTGACATGGTGCAGTGTGTCATGGTGCCGGGTTTCATGGTGCAGTGTGTCATGGTGCAGTGTGTCATGGTGCTGGATGTCGTGGTGCAGTCTGCCATGGTGCAGTGTGTAATGGTGCAGTGTGTCATGGTGCAGTGTGTCATGGTGCAGTGATCAATGGTGCAGTGTCTCATGGTCCAGAGTTTAATGGTGCAGTGTGTGATGATGCAGTGGGTCATGGTGCAGTGTGACATGGTGCAGTGTGTCATGGTGCAGTGTGACATGGTGCAGTGTGTCATGGTGCAGTGTGTCATGGTGCAGTGTGTCATGGTGCAGTGTGTCATGGTGCAGTGCGTAATGGCGCCGTGTGTCATGATCCAGTGTGTCATGGTGCAGTGTGTCATGGTTCAGTGTGTCATTGTCCAGTGTGTCATGTTGCAGAGTGTCATGGTGCAGTGTGTCATGGTGCAGGGTGTAATGGTGCAGTGTGTAATGGTGCAGTGTGACATGGTGCAGTGTGTCATGGTGCAGTGTGTCATGGTGCAGTGTGTAATGGTGCAGTGTGTCATGGTGCAGTGTGTCATGGTGCAGTGTGTCATGGTGAAGTGTTTCCTGGTGCATTGTGTCATGGTGCAGTGTGTAATTGTGCAGCGTGACATGGTGCAGTGTGTCATGGTGCAGTGTGTGATGGTGCAGTGTGTCATGGTGTAGTCTGACATGGTGCAGTGTGTCATGGTGCAGTGTGACATGGTGCAGTTTGTCATGCTGCAGTGTGTCATGGTGCAGTCTGTCATGGTGCAGTGTGTCCTGGTGCAGTGTGTCCTGGTGCAGTGTGTCATGGTGCAGGGTGCAATGGTGCAGTGTGTAATGGTGCAGTATGTCATGCTGCAGTGTGTCATGGTGCAGTGTGTCATGGTGCAGTCTGTCATGTTGCAGTGTGTAATGGCGCTGTGTGTAATGGCGCTGTGTGTAATTGTGCAGTGTGTCATGGTGCATTGTGTCATGGTGCAGTGTGTGATGGTGCAGTTTGTAATTGTGCAGTGTGTCATGGTGCAGTGTGTGATGGTGCAGTGTGTCATGGGGCAGTGTGACATGGTGCAGTGTGTGATGGTGCAGTGCGTCATGGTGCAGTGTGTGATGGAGCAGTGTGTCATGGTGCAGTGAGACATGGTGCAGTGTGTGATGGTGCAGTGTGTCATGGTGCAGTGTGTCATGGTGCAGTGTGTGATGTTGCAGTGTGTCATGGTGCAGTGAGACATGGTGCAGTGTGTCATGGTGCTGTGTGTAATGGTGCAGTGAGACA
The DNA here is from genome assembly GCA_026770705.1 of Isurus oxyrinchus. NCBI lineage: Eukaryota > Metazoa > Chordata > Chondrichthyes > Lamniformes > Lamnidae > Isurus > Isurus oxyrinchus. The sequence continues at coordinate 139,540 of JANJGN010000696.1, read as the reverse complement.
TGTTGCAGTGTGTAATGGTTCAGTGTGTCATGGTGCAGTGTGTAATGGTGCAGTGTGTCTTGGTGCAGTGTGTAATTGTGCAGTGTTTCATGGTGCAGTGTGTCATGGTGCAGTGAGACATGTTGCAGTGTGTAATGGTTCAGTGTGTCATGGTGCAGTGTGTAATGGTGCAGTGTGTCATGGTGCAGTGTGTAATTGTGCACTGTGTCATGGTGCAGTGTGTAATTGTTCAGTGTGTCATGGTCCATTGTGTCATGGTGCTGTGTGTAATGGTGCATTGTGTCATGTTGCAGTGTGTCATGGTGCAGTGTGTCCTGGTGCAGTGTGTCATGGTGCAGTTTGTAATGGTGCAGTGTGTCATGGTGCAGTGTTTAATGGTGCTGTGTGTATTGGTGCAGTGTGTAATGGTGCAGTGAGCAATGGTGCAGTTTGTCATGTTGCAGTGTGACATGGTGCAGTGTGTAATGGTGCAGTGCGTAATGGTGCAGTGTGTCATGGTGCAGTGTGTCATGGTGCAGTGTGTCATGGTGCAGTGAGTCATGGTGCAGTGTGTCATGGTGCAGTGTGTCATGGTGCAGTGTGTAATGGTGCAGTGTGTCATGGTGCAGTGTGTCATGGTGCAGTCGGTCATGGTCCAGTGTGTCATGGTGCAGTGTGTAATGGTGCAGTGTGTCATGGTGCAGTGTGTCATGGTGCAGTGTGTCATGGTGCAGTGTGTAATGGTGCAGTGTGTCATGGTGCAGTGTGTCATGGTGCAGTGTGTCATGGTGCAGTCTGTCATGGTGCAGTGTGTAATGGTGCAGTGTGTAATGGTTAAGTGTGTCATGGTCCAGTGTGTCATGTTGCAGAGTGTCATGGTGCAGTGTGTCATGGTGCAGGGTGTAATGGTGCAGTGTGTAATGGTGCAGTGTGACATGGTGCAGTGTGTCATGGCGCAGTGTGTCATGGTGCAGTGTGACATGGTGCAGTGTGTCTTGGTGCAGTGTGACATGGTGAAGTGTTTCATGGTGCATTGTGTCATGGTGCAGTGTGTAATGGTGCAGCGTGACATGGTGCAGTGTGTCATGGTGCAGTGTGTAATGGTGCAGTGTGTCGTGGTGCAGTGTGTGATGGTGCAGTGTGTCATGGTGCAGTGAGACATGGTGCAATGTGTAATGGTTCATTGTTTCATGGTGCATTGTGTAATGGTGCAGTGTGTCATGGTGCAGTGTGACATGGTGCAGTGTGTAATGGTGCAGTGTGTAATGGTGCAGTGTGTCATGGTGCATTGTGTCATGGTGCAGTGTGTAATGGTGCAGTGTGTCATGGTGCAGTGTGTCATGGTGCACTGTGTCATGGTGCACTGTGTCATGGTGCAGTGTGTCATGGTGCAGTGTGCAATGGTACAGTTTGTCATGGTGCAGTGTGTCATGGTGCAGTGTGTCATGGTGCAGTGTGTCATGGTGCAGAGTGTAATGGTGCAGTGTGTAATGGTGCAGTGTGACATCGTGCAGTGTGTAATGGTGCAGTGTGTAATGGTGCAGTGTGTCATGGCGCAGTGTGTCATGGTGCAGTGTGTCATGGTGCAGCGTGTAATGGTGCAGTGTGTCTTGGTGCAATGTGTCATGGTGTAGTGTGTAACTGTGCACTGTGTCATGGTGCAGTGTGTGATGGTGCAGTGTGTCATGGTGCAGTGTGTCATGGTGCAGTGTGTGATGGTGCAGTGTGTCATGGTGCAGTGAGACATGGTGCAGTGTGTGATGGTGCAGTGTTTCATGGTGCATTGTGTGATGGTGCAGTGTGTCATGTTCTAGTGAGACATGGTGCAGGGTGTGATGGTGCAGTGTGTCATGGTGCAGTGTGTAATGGTGCAGCGTGTCGTGGTGCAGTGTGTCATGGTGCAGTGTGTCATGGTGCAGTGTGTCATGGTGCAGTGTGTAATGGTGCAGTGTGTCATGGTGCAGTGTGTCATGGTGCAGTGTGTAAAGGTGCAGTTTGTCATGGTTCAGTGTGTCATGGTGCAGTGTGACATGGTGCAGTGTGTCATGGTGCATTGTGACATGGTGCAGAGTGTAATGGTGCCGGGTTTCATGGTGCAGTGTGTCATGGTGCAGTGTGTCATTGTGCAGTGTGTAATGGTCAAGTGTGTCATGGTGCAGTGTGTAATGGTGCAGGGTGTCGTGGTGCAGTCTGCCATGGTGCAGTGTGTAATGGTGCAGTGTGTCATGGTGCAGTGTGTCATGGTGCGGTGATCAATGGTGCAGTGTCTCAAGGTGCAGAGTGTAATGGTGCAGTGTGTGATGATGCAGTGGGTCATGGTGCAGTGTGACATGGTGCAGTGTGTCATGGTGCAGTGTGTCATGGTGCAGTGTGTAATGGTGCAGTGTGACATGGTGCAGTGTGTAATGGTGCAGTGTGTCATGTTGCAGTGTGTCATGGTGCAGTGTTAAAGGTGCAGGGTGACATGGTGCAGTGTGTAATGTTGCAGTATGACATGGTGCAGTGTGTCATGGTCCAGTGAGTCATTGTGCAGTGTGTCATGGTGCAGTGTGTCATGGTGCAGTGTATCATGTTTCAGTGTGTCTTGGTGCAGTGTGTAATGATGCAGTGTGTAATGGTGCAGTGTGTAATGGTGCAATGTGTCATGGTGCAGTGTGTAATGGTGCAGTGTGTCATGGTGCAGTGTGTAATTGTTCAGTGTCTAATGGTGCAGTGAGTCATGGTACAGTGTTTAATGGTGCTGTGTGTAATGGTGCAGTGTGTAATGGTGCAGTGAGCAATGGTGCAGTTTGTCATGTTGCAGTGTGACATGGCGCAGTGTGTAATGGTGCAGTGCGTAATGGTGCAGTGTGTCATGGTGCAGTGTGTCATGGTGCAGTGTGTCATGGTGCAGTGAGTCATGGTGAAGTGTGTCATGGTGCAGTCTGTCATGGTGCAGTGTGTAATGGTGCAGTGTGTAATGGTTCAGTGTGTCATGGTCCAGTGTGTCATGTTGCAGAGTGTCCTGGTGCAGTGTGTCATGGTGCAGTGTCTAATGGTGCAGTGAGTCATGGTACAGTGTTTAATGGTGCTGTGTGTAATGGTGCAGTGTGTAATGGTGCAGTGAGCAATGGTGCAGTTTGTCATGTTGCAGTATGACATGGTGCAGTGTGTCATGGTGCAGTGTGTCATGGTGCAGTGTGTCATGGTGCAGTGTGTCATGGTGCAGTGTATCATGTTTCAGTGTGTCTTGGTGCAGTGTGTAATGATGCAGTGTGTAATGGTTCTGTGTGTAATGGTGCATTGTGTCATGTTGCAGTGTGTCATGGTGCAGTGTGTCCTGGTGCAGTGTGTCATGGTGCAGTGTCTAATGGTGCAGTGAGTCATGGTACAGTGTTTAATGGTGCTGTGTGTAATGGTGCAGTGTGTAATGGTGCAGTGAGCAATGGTGCAGTTTGTCATGTTGCAGTGTGACATGGCACAGTGTGTAATGGTGCAGTGCGTAATGGTGCAGTGTGTCATGGTGCAGTGTGTCATGGTGCAGTGTGTCATGGTGTAGTGAGTCATGGTGAAGTGTGTCATGGTGCAGTGTGTAATTGTGCAGTGTGTAATGGTGCAGTGTGTAATGGTGCAGTGTGTCATGGTGCAGTCGGTCATGGTCCAGTGTGTCATGGTGCAGTGTGTCATGGTGCAGTGTGTCATGGTGCAGTGTGTAATGTTGCAGTGTGTCATGGTGCAGTGTGTCATGGTGCAGTGTGTCATGGTGCAGTCTGTCATGGTGCAGTGTGTAATGTTGCAGTGTGTAATGGTTCAGTGTGTCATGGTCCAGTGTGTCATGTTGCAGAGTGTCATGGTGCAGTGTGTCATGGTGCAGGGTGTAATGGTGCAGTGTGTAATAGTGCAGTGTGACATGGTGCAGTGTGTCATGGTGCAGTGTGTCATGGTGCAGTGTGTCATGGTGCAGTGTGACATGGTGCAGTGTGTCTTGGTGCAGTGTGTCATGGTGAAGTGTTTCATGGTGCATTGTGTCATAGTGCAGTGTGTAATGGTGCAGCGTGACATGGTGCAGTCTGTCATGGTGCAGTGTGTGATGGTGCAGTGTGTCATGGTGTAGTCTGTCATGGTGCAGTGTGTCATGGTGCAGTGTGACATGGTGCAGTTTGTCATGCTGCAGTGTGTCATGGTGCAGTCTGTCATGGTGCAGTGTGTCCTGGTGCAGTGTGTCCTGGTGCAGTGTGTCATGGTGCAGTGTGACATGGTGCAGTGTGTAATGGTGCAGTGTGTCATGTTGCAGTGTGTCATGGTGCAGTGTTAAAGGTGCAGGGTGACATGGTGCAATGTGTAATGTTGCAGTATGACATGGTGCAGTGTGTCATGGTGCAGTGTGTCATGGTGCAGTGTGTCATGGTGCAGTGTGTCATGGTGCAGTGTATCATGTTTCAGTGTGTCTTGGTGCAGTGTGTAATGATGCAGTGTGTAATGGTGCAGTGTGTCATGATCCAGTGTGTCATGGTGCAGTGTGTAATGGTGCAGTGTGTAATGGTGCAGTGTGTCATGATCCAGTGTGTCATGGTGCAGTGTGTAATGGTGCATTGTTTAATGGTGCAATGTGTCATGGTGCAGTGTGTAATTGTGCAGTGTGTCATGGTGCAGTGTGTCATGGTGCAGTGTGTCATGGTGCAGTGTGTAATGGTGCATTGTGTCATGTTGCAGTGTGTCATGGTGCAGTGTGTCCTGGTGCAGTGTGTCATGGTGCAGTGTGTAATGGTGCAGTGTGTCATGGTGCAGTGTTTAATGGTGCTCTGTGTAATGGTGCAGTGTGTAATGGTGCAGTGAGCAATGGTGCAGTTTGTCATGTTGCAGTGTGACATGGTGCAGTGTGTAATGGTGCAGTGTGTAATGGTGCAGTGTGTCATGGTGCAGTCGGTCATGGTCCAGTGTGTCATGGTGCAGTGTGTCATGGTGCAGTGTGTCATGGTGCATTGTGTCGTGGTGCAGTGTGTCATGGTGCAGTGTGTCATGGTGCAGTGTGTAATGGTGCAGTGTGTCATGGTGCAGTCGGTCATGGTCCTGTGTGTCATGGTGCAGTGTGTAATGGTGCAGTGTGTCATGGTGCAGTGTGTAATGTTGCAGTGTGTCATGGTGCAGTGTGTCATGGTGCAGTCTGTCAAGGTGCAGTCTGTCATGGTGAAGTGTGTAATCGTGCAGTGTGTAATGGTTCAGTGTGTCATGGTCCAGTGTGTCATGTTGCAGAGTGTCATGGTGCAGTGTGTAATGGTGCAGCGTGTCGTGGTGCAGTGTGTCATGGTGCAGTGTGTCATGGTGCAGTGTGTCATGGTGCAGTGTGTCATGGTGCAGTGTGTAATGGTGCAGCGTGTCGTGGTGCAGTGTGTCATGGTGCAGTGTGTCATGGTGCAGTGTGTCATGGTGCAGTGTGTAATGGTGCAGTGTGTCATGGTGCAGTGTGTCATGGTGCAGTGTGTCATGGTGCAGTGTGTAAAGGTGCAGTTTGTCATGGTTCAGTGTGTCATGGTGCAGTGTGACATGGTGCAGTGTGTCATGGTGCATTGTGACATGGTGCAGAGTGTAATGGTGCCGGGTTTCATGGTGCAGTGTGTCATGGTGCAGTGTGTCATTGTGCAGTGTGTAATGGTCAAGTGTGTCATGGTGCAGTGTGTAATGGTGCAGGGTGTCGTGGTGCAGTCTGCCATGGTGCAGTGTGTAATGGTGCAGTGTGTCATGGTGCAGTGTGTCATGGTGCGGTGATCAATGGTGCAGTGTCTCAAGGTGCAGAGTGTAATGGTGCAGTGTGTGATGATGCAGTGGGTCATGGTGCAGTGTGACATGGTGCAGTGTGTCATGGTGCAGTGTGTCATGGTGCAGTGTGTAATGGTGCAGTGTGACATGGTGCAGTGTGTAATGGTGCAGTGTGTCATGTTGCAGTGTGTCATGGTGCAGTGTTAAAGGTGCAGGGTGACATGGTGCAGTGTGTAATGTTGCAGTATGACATGGTGCAGTGTGTCATGGTGCAGTGTGTCATTGTGCAGTGTGTCATGGTGCAGTGTGTCATGGTGCAGTGTATCATGTTTCAGTGTGTCTTGGTGCAGTGTGTAATGATGCAGTGTGTAATGGTGCAGTGTGTAATGGTGCAATGTGTCATGGTGCAGTGTGTAATGGTGCAGTGTGTCATGGTGCAGTGTGTAATTGTTCAGTGTCTAATGGTGCAGTGAGTCATGGTACAGTGTTTAATGGTGCTGTGTGTAATGGTGCAGTGTGTAATGGTGCAGTGAGCAATGGTGCAGTTTGTCATGTTGCAGTGTGACATGGCGCAGTGTGTAATGGTGCAGTGCGTAATGGTGCAGTGTGTCATGGTGCAGTGTGTCATGGTGCAGTGTGTCATGGTGCAGTGAGTCATGGTGAAGTGTGTCATGGTGCAGTCTGTCATGGTGCAGTGTGGAATGGTGCAGTGTGTAATGGTTCAGTGTGTCATGGTCCAGTGTGTCATGTTGCAGAGTGTCCTGGTGCAGTGTGTCATGGTGCAGTGTCTAATGGTGCAGTGAGTCATGGTACAGTGTTTAATGGTGCTGTGTGTAATGGTGCAGTGTGTAATGGTGCAGTGAGCAATGGTGCAGTTTGTCATGTTGCAGTATGACATGGTGCAGTGTGTCATGGTGCAGTGTGTCATGGTGCAGTGTGTCATGGTGCATTGTGTCATGGTGCAGTGTATCATGTTTCAGTGTGTCTTGGTGCAGTGTGTAATGATGCACTGTGTAATGGTTCTGTGTGTAATGGTGCATTGTGTCATGTTGCAGTGTGTCATGGTGCAGTGTGTCCTGGTGCAGTGTGTCATGGTGCAGTGTCTAATGGTGCAGTGAGTCATGGTACAGTGTTTAATGGTGCTGTGTGTAATGGTGCAGTGTGTAATGGTGCAGTGAGCAATGGTGCAGTTTGTCATGTTGCAGTGTGACATGGCGCAGTGTGTAATGGTGCAGTGCGTAATGGTGCAGTGTGTCATGGTGCAGTGTGTCATGGTGCAGTGTGTCATGGTGTAGTGAGTCATGGTGAAGTGTGTCATGGTGCAGTGTGTAATTGTGCAGTGTGTAATGGTGCAGTGTGTAGTGGTGCAGTGTGTCATGGTGCAGTCGGTCATGGTCCAGTGTGTCATGGTGCAGTGTGTCATGGTGCAGTGTGTCATGGTGCAGTGTGTCATGGTGCAGTGTGTAATGGTGCAGTGTGTCATGGTGCAGTGTGTCATGGTGCAGTGTGTCATGGTGCAGTCTGTCATGGTGCAGTGTGTAATGTTGCAGTGTGTAATGGTTCAGTGTGTCATGGTCCAGTGTGTCATGTTGCAGAGTGTCATGGTGCAGTGTGTCATGGTGCAGGGTGTAATGGTGCAGTGTGTAATAGTGCAGTGTGACATGGTGCAGTGTGTCATGGTGCAGTGTGTCATGGTGCAGTGTGTCATGGTGCAGTGTGACATGGTGCAGTGTGTCTTGGTGCAGTGTGTCATGGTGAAGTGTTTCATGGTGCATTGTGTCATAGTGCAGTGTGTAATGGTGCAGCGTGACATGGTGCAGTCTGTCATGGTGCAGTGTGTGATGGTGCAGTGTGTCATGGTGTAGTCTGTCATGGTGCAGTGTGTCATGGTGCAGTGTGACATGGTGCAGTTTGTCATGCTGCAGTGTGTCATGGTGCAGTCTGTCATGGTGCAGTGTGTCCTGGTGCAGTGTGTCCTGGTGCAGTGTGTCATGGTGCAGTGTGACATGGTGCAGTGTGTAATGGTGCAGTGTGTCATGTTGCAGTGTGTCATGGTGCAGTGTTAAAGGTGCAGGGTGACATGGTGCAGTGTGTAATGTTGCAGTATGACATGGTGCAGTGTGTCATGGTGCAGTGTGTCATGGTGCAGTGTGTCATGGTGCAGTGTGTCATGGTGCAGTGTATCATGTTTCAGTGTGTCTTGGTGCAGTGTGTAATGATGCAGTGTGTAATGGTGCAGTGTGTCATGATCCAGTGTGTCATGGTGCAGTGTGTAATGGTGCAGTGTGTAATGGTGCAGTGTGTCATGATCCAGTGTGTCATGGTGCAGTGTGTAATGGTGCAGTGTTTAATGGTGCAATGTGTCATGGTGCAGTGTGTAATTGTGCAGTGTGTCATGGTGCAGTGTGTCATGGTGCAGTGTGTCATGGTGCAGTGTGTAATGGTGCATTGTGTCATGTTGCAGTGTGTCATGGTGCAGTGTGTCCTGGTGCAGTGTGTCATGGTGCAGTGTGTAATGGTGCAGTGTGTCATGGTGCAGTGTTTAATGGTGCTCTGTGTAATGGTGCAGTGTGTAATGGTGCAGTGAGCAATGGTGCAGTTTGTCATGTTGCAGTGTGACATGGTGCAGTGTGTAATGGTGCAGTGTGTAATGGTGCAGTGTGTCATGGTGCAGTCGGTCATGGTCCAGTGTGTCATGGTGCAGTGTGTCATGGTGCAGTGTGTCATGGTGCATTGTGTCATGGTGCAGTGTGTCATGGTGCAGTGTGTCATGGTGCAGTGTGTAATGGTGCAGTGTGTCATGGTGCAGTCGGTCATGGTCCAGTGTGTCATGGTGCAGTGTGTAATGGTGCAGTGTGTCATGGTGCAGTGTGTAATGTTGCAGTGTGTCATGGTGCAGTGTGTCATGGTGCAGTCTGTCATGGTGCAGTCTGTCATGGTGAAGTGTGTAATCGTGCAGTGTGTAATGGTTCAGTGTGTCATGGTCCAGTGTGTCATGTTGCAGAGTGTCATGGTGCAGTGTGTCATGGTGCATTGTGTAATGGTGCAGTGTGTAATGGTGCAGTGTGACATGGTGCAGTGTGTCATGGTGCAGTGTGTCATGGTGCAGTGTGTCATGGTGCAGTGTGACATGGTGCAGTGTGTCTTGGTGCAGTGTGTCATGGTGAAGTGTTTCATGGTGCATTGTGTCATGGTGCAGTGTGTAATGGTGCAGCGTGACATGGTGCACTGTGTCATGGTGCAGTGTGTGATGGTGCAGTGTGTCATGGTGTAGTCTGTCATGGTGCAGTGTGTCATGGTGCAGTGTGACATGCTGCAGTTTGTCATGCTGCAGTGTGTAATGGTGCAGTCTGTCATGGTGCAGTGTGTCCTGGTGCAGTGTGTCCTGGTGCAGTGTGTCATGCTGCAGTGTGTCATGGTGCAGTGTGTCATGGTGCATTCTGTCATGTTTCAGTGTGTAATGGCGCTGTGTGTAATGGCGCAGTGTGTAATTGTGCAGTGTGTCATGGTGCATTGTGTCATGGTGCAGTGTGTGATGGTGCAGTTTGTCATTGTGCAGTGTGTCATGGTGCAGTGTGTGATGGTGCAGTGTGTCATGGTGCAGTGGGACATGGTGCAGTGTGTGATGGTGCAGTGCGTCATGGTGCAGTGTGTGATGGAGCAGTGTGTCATGGTGCAGTGTGTAATGGTGCAGTGTTTAATGGTGCAATGTGTCATGGTGCAGTGTGTAATTGTGCAGTGTGTCATGGTGCAGCGTGTCATGGTGCTGTGTGTAATGGTGCATTGTGTCATGTTGCAGTGTGTCATGGTGCAGTGTGTCATGGTGCAGTGTGTCATGGTGCAGTGTGTAATGGTGCAGTGTGTCATGGTGCAGTGTGTAATGGTGCAGTGTGTCATGGTGCAGTGTTTAATGGTGCTGTGTGTAATGGTGCAGTGTGTAATGGTGCAGTGAGCAATGGTGCAGTGTGTCATGTTGCAGTGTGACATGGTGCAGTGTGTAATGGTGCAGTGTGTAATGGTGCAGTGTGTCATGGTGCAGTCGGTCATGGTCCAGTGTGTCATGGTGCAGTGTGTAATGGTGCAGTGTGTCATGGTGCAGTGTGTCATGGTGCAGTGTGTCATCGTGCAGTGTGTAATGGTGCAGTGTGTCATGGTGCAGTGTGTCTTGGTGCAGTCTGTCATGGTGCAGTCTGTCATGGTGCAGTGTGTAATGGTGCAGTGTGTAATGGTTCAGTGTGTCATGGTCCAGTGTGTCATGTTGCAGAGTGTCATGGTGCAGTGTGTCATGGTGCAGGGTGTAATGGTGCAGTGTGTAATGGTGCAGTGTGACATGGTGCAGTGTGTCATGGTGCAGTGTGTCATGGTGCAGTGTGTCATGGTGCAGTGTGACATGGTGCAGTGTGTCTTGGTGCAGTGTGTCATGGTGAAGTGTTTCATGGTGCATTGTGTCATGGTGCAGTGTGTAATGGTGCAGCGTGACATGGTGCAGTGTGTCATGGTGCAGTGTGTGATGGTGCAGTGTGCCATGGTGTAGTCTGTCATGCTGCAGTGTGTCATGGTGCAGTCTGTCATGGTGCAGTGTGTCATGGTGCAGTGTGTCCTGGTGCAGTGTGTCATGGTGCAGTCTGTCATGTTGCAGTGTGTAATGGCGCTGTGTGTAATGGCGCAGTGTGTAATTGTGCAGTGTGTCATGGTGCATTGTGTCATGGTGCAGTGTGTGATGGTGCAGTTTGTCATTGTGCAGTGTGTCATGGTGCAGTGTGTGATGGTGCAGTGTGTCATGGTGCAGTGTGACATGGTGCAGTGTGTGATGGTGCAGTGCGTCATGGTGCAGTGTGTGATGGAGCAGTGTGTCATGGTGCAGTGAGACATGGTGCAGTGTGTGATGGTGCAGTGTGTCATGGTGCAGTGTGTCATGGTGCAGTGTGTGATGTTGCAGTGTGTCATGGTGCAGTGAGACATGGTGCAGTGTGTCATGGTGCTGTGTGCCATGGTGCAGTGAGACATGTTGCAGTGTCTAATGGTTCAGTGTGTCATGGTGCAGTGTGTAATGGTGCAGTGTGTCATGGTGCAGTGTGTAATTGTGCAGTGTGTCATGGTGCAGTGTGTAATTGTTCAGTGTGTCATGGTGCATTGTGTCGTGGTGCTGTGTGTAATGGTGCATTGTGTCATGTTGCAGTTTGTCATGGTGCAGTGTGTCCTGGTGCAGTGTGTCATGGTGCAGTGTGTAATGGTGCAGTGTGTCATGGTGCAGTGTTTAATGGTGCTGTGTGTAATGGTGCAGTGTGTAATGGTGCAGTGAGCAATGGTGCAGTTTGTCATGTTGCAGTGTGACATGGTGCAGTGTGTAATGGTGCAGTGCGTAATGGTGCAGTGAGTCATGGTGCAGTGTGTCATGGTGCAGTGTGTCATGGTGCAGTGAGTCATGGTGCAGTGTGTCATGGTGCAGTGTGTAATGGTGCAGTGTGTAATGGTGCAGTGTGTCATGGTGCAGTGTGTCATGGTGCAGTCAGTCATGGTCCAGTGTGTCATGGTGCAGTGTGTAATGGTGCAGTGTGTCATGGTGCAGTGTGTCATTGTGCAGTGTGTCATGGTGCAGTGTGTCATGGTGCAGTGTGTAATGGTGCAGTGTGTCATGGTGCAGTGTGTCATGGTGCAGTCTGTCATGGTGCTGTCTGTCATGGTGCAGTGTGTAATGGTGCAGTGTGTAATGGTTCAGTGTGTCATGGTCCAGTGTGTCATGTTGCAGAGTGTCATGGTGCAGTGTGTCATGGTGCAGGGTGTAATGGTGCAGTGTGTAATGGTGCAGTGTGACATGGTGCAGTGTGTCATGGTGCAGTGTGTCATGGCGCAGTGTGTCATGGTGCAGTGTGACATGGTGCAGTGTGTCTTGGTGCAGTGTGTCATGGTGAAGTGTTTCATGGTGCATTGTGTCATGGTGCAGTGTGTAATGGTGCAGCGTGACATGGTGCAGTGTGTCATGGTGCAGTGTGTGATGGTGCAGTGTGTCATGGTGTAGTCTGTCATGGTGCAGTGTGTCATGGTGCAGTGTGACATGGTGCAGTTTGTCATGCTGCAGTGTGTCATGGTGCAGTCTGTCATGGTGCAGTGTGTCCTGGTGCAGTGTGTCCTGGTGCAGTGTGTCATGGTGCAGTGTGTCATGGTGCAGGGTGCAATGGTGCAGTGTGTAATGGTGCAGTGTGTCATGCTGCAGTGTGTCATGGTGCAGTGTGTCATGGTGCAGTCTGTCATGTTGCAGTGTGTAATGGCGCTGTGTGTAATGGCGCAGTGTGTAATTGTGCAGTGTGTCATGGTGCAGTGTGTCATGGTGCAGTGTGTGATGGTGCACTGTGTCATGGTGCAGTGTGACATGGTGCAGTGTGTGATGGTGCAGTGCGTCATGGTGCAGTGTGTGATGGAGCAGTGTGTCATGGTGCAGTGAGACATGGTGCAGTGTGTGATGGTGCAGTGTGTCATGGTGCAGTGTGTCATGGTGCAGTGTGTCATGGTGCTGTGTGTAATGGTGCATTGTGTCATGTTGCAGTGTGTCATGGTGCAGTGTGTCATGGTGCAGTGTGTCTTGGTGCAGTGTGTCATGGTGCAGTGTGTCATGGTGCAGTGTGTAATGGTGCAATGTGTCATGTTGCAGTGTGTCATGGTGCAGTGTGTCCTGGTGCAGTGTGTCATGGTGCAGTGTGTAATGGTGCAGTGTGTCATGGTGCAGTGTTTAATGGTGCTGTGTGTAATGGTGCAGTGTGTAATGGTGCAGTGAGCAATGGTGCAGTGTGTCATGTTGCAGTGTGACATGGTGCAGTGTGTAATGGTGCAGTGTGTCATGGTGCAGTCGGTCATGGTCCAGTGTGTCATGGTGCAGTGTGTAATGGTGCAGTGTGTCATGGTGCAGTGTGTCATGGTGCAGTGTGTCATCGTGCAGTGTGTAATGGTGCAGTGTGTCATGGTGCAGTGTGTCTTGGTGCAGTCTGTCATGGTGCAGTCTGTCATGGTGCAGTGTGTAATGGTGCAGTGTGTAATGGTTCAGTGTGTCATGGTCCAGTGTGTCATGTTGCAGAGTGTCATGGTGCAGTGTGTCATGGTGCAGGGTGTAATGGTGCAGTGTGTAATGGTGCAGTGTGACATGGTGCAGTGTGTCATGGTGCAGTGTGTCATGGTGCAGTGTGTCATGGTGCAGTGTGACATGGTGCAGTGTGTCTTGGTGCAGTGTGTCATGGTGAAGTGTTTCATGGTGCATTGTGTCATGGTGCAGTGTGTAATGGTGCAGCGTGACATGGTGCAGTGTGTCATGGTGCAGTGTGTGATGGTGCAGTGTGCCATGGTGTAGTCTGTCATGCTGCAGTGTGTCATGGTGCAGTCTGTCATGGTGCAGTGTGTCCTGGTGCAGTGTGTCCTGGTGCAGTGTGTCATGGTGCAGTCTGTCATGTTGCAGTGTGTAATGGCGCTGTGTGTAATGGCGCAGTGTGTAATTGTGCAGTGTGTCATGGTGCATTGTGTCATGGTGCAGTGTGTGATGGTGCAGTTTGTCATTGTGCAGTGTGTCATGGTGCAGTGTGTGATGGTGCAGTGTGTCATGGTGCAGTGTGACATGGTGCAGTGTGTGATGGTGCAGTGCGTCATGGTGCAGTGTGTGATGGAGCAGTGTGTCATGGTGCAGTGAGACATGGTGCAGTGTGTGATGGTGCAGTGTGTCATGGTGCAGTGTGTCATGGTGCAGTGTGTGATGTTGCAGTGTGTCATGGTGCAGTGAGACATGGTGCAGTGTGTCATGGTGCTGTGTGCCATGGTGCAGTGAGACATGTTGCAGTGTGTAATGGTTCAGTGTGTCATGGTGCAGTGTGTAATGGTGCAGTGTGTCATGGTGCAGTGTGTAATTGTGCAGTGTGTCATGGTGCAGTGTGTAATTGTTCAGTGTGTCATGGTGCATTGTGTCGTGGTGCTGTGTGTAATGGTGCATTGTGTCATGTTGCAGTTTGTCATGGTGCAGTGTGTCCTGGTGCAGTGTGTCATGGTGCAGTGTGTAATGGTGCAGTGTGTCATGGTGCAGTGTTTAATGGTGCTGTGTGTAATGGTGCAGTGTGTAATGGTGCAGTGAGCAATGGTGCAGTTTGTCATGTTGCAGTGTGACATGGTGCAGTGTGTAATGGTGCAGTGCGTAATGGTGCAGTGAGTCATGGTGCAGTGTGTCATGGTGCAGTGTGTCATGGTGCAGTGAGTCATGGTGCAGTGTGTCATGGTGCAGTGTGTAATGGTGCAGTGTGTAATGGTGCAGAGTGTCATGGTGCAGTGTGTCATGGTGCAGTCAGTCATGGTCCAGTGTGTCATGGTGCAGTGTGTAATGGTGCAGTGTATCATGGTGCAGTGTGTCATTGTGCAGTGTGTCATGGTGCAGTGTGTCATGGTGCAGTGTGTAATGGTGCAGTGTGTCATGGTGCAGTGTGTCATGGTGCAGTCTGTCATGGTGCTGTCTGTCATGGTGCAGTGTGTAATGGTGCAGTGTGTAATGGTTCAGTGTGTCATGGTCCAGTGTGTCATGTTGCAGAGTGTCATGGTGCAGTGTGTCATGGTGCAGGGTGTAATGGTGCAGTGTGTAATGGTGCAGTGTGACATGGTGCAGTGTGTCATGGTGCAGTGTGTCATGGCGCAGTGTGTCATGGTGCAGTGTGACATGGTGCAGTGTGTCTTGGTGCAGTGTGTCATGGTGAAGTGTTTCATGGTGCATTGTGTCATGGTGCAGTGTGTAATGGTGCAGCGTGACATGGTGCAGTGTGTCATGGTGCAGTGTGTGATGGTGCAGTGTGTCATGGTGTAGTCTGTCATGGTGCAGTGTGTCATGGTGCAGTGTGACATGGTGCAGTTTGTCATGCTGCAGTGTGTCATGGTGCAGTCTGTCATGGTGCAGTGTGTCCTGGTGCAGTGTGTCCTGGTGCAGTGTGTCATGGTGCAGTGTGTCATGGTGCAGGGTGCAATGGTGCAGTGTGTAATGGTGCAGTGTGTCATGCTGCAGTGTGTCATGGTGCAGTGTGTCATGGTGCAGTCTGTCATGTTGCAGTGTGTAATGGCGCTGTGTGTAATGGCGCAGTGTGTAATTGTGCAGTGTGTCATGGTGCATTGTGTCATGGTGCAGTGTGTGATGGTGCAGTTTGTCATGGTGCAGTGTGTCATGGTGCAGTGTGTGATGGTGCACTGTGTCATGGTGCAGTGTGACATGGTGCAGTGTGTGATGGTGCAGTGCGTCATGGAGCAGTGTGTGATGGAGCAGTGTGTCATGGTGCAGTGAGACATGGTGCAGTGTGTGATGGTGCAGTGTGTCATGGTGCAGTGTGTCATGGTGCAGTGTTTGCTGTTGCAGTGTGTCATGGTGCAGTGAGACATGGTGCAGTGTGTCATGGTGCTGTGTGCCATGGTGCAGTGAGACATGTTGCAGTGTGTAATGGTTCAGTGTGTCATGGTGCAGTGTGTAATGGTGCAGTGTGTAATGGTGCAGTGTGTCGTGGTGCAGTGTGTGATGGTGCAGTGTGTCATGGTGCAGTGAGACATGGTGCAATGTGTAATGGTTCATTGTGTCATGGTGCAGTGTGTCATGGTGCAGTGTGTCATGGTGCAGTGTGAGATGGTGCAGTGTGTAATGGTGCAGTGTGTCATGGTGCAGTGTGTCATGGTGCAGTGTGTCATGGTGCAGAGTGTAATGGTGCAGTGTGTAATGGTGCAGTGTGACATCGTGCAGTGTGTAATGGTGCAGTGTGTAATGGTGCAGTGTGTCATGGTGCAGTGTGTCATGGTGCAGTGTGTCATGATGCAGCGTGCAATGGTGCAGTGTGTCATGGTGCAGTGTGTCATGGTGCAGTGTGCAATGGTGCTGTGTGTCTTGGTGCAGTGTGTCATGGTGTAGTGTGTAATTGTGCACTGTGTCATGGTGCATTGTGTCATGGTGCACTGTGTGATGGTGCAGTGTGTCATTGTGCAGTGTGTCATGGTGCAGTGTGTGATGGTGCAGTGTGTCATGGTGCAGTGAGACATGGTGCAGTGTGTGATGGTGCAGTGTTTCATTGTGCATTGTGTGATGGTGCAGTGCGTCATGGTGCAGTGAGACATGGTGCAGTGTGTGATGGTGCAGTGTGTCATGGTGCACTGTGTCATGGTGCAGTGTGTGATGTTGCAGTGTGTCATGTTGCAGTGAGACATGGTGCAGTGTGTCATGGTGCAGTGTGCCATGGTGCAGTCAGACATGGTGCAGTGTGTAATGGTTCAGTGTGTCATGGTGCAGTGTGTAATGGTGCAGTGTGTAATGGTGCAGTGTGTCATGGTGCAGTGTGTGATCGTGCAGTGTGTCATGGTGCAGTGAGACATGGTGCAGTGTGTAATGGTTCAGTGTGTCATGGTGCAGTGTGTAATGGTGCAGTGTGTCGTGGTGCAGTGTGTGATGGTGCAGTGTGTCATGGTGCAGTGGGACTTGGTGCAGTGTGTCATGTTTCAGTGTGTCATGGCGCAGTGTGTAATGGTGCAGTGTGTCATGGTGCAGTGTGTCAAGGTGCAGTGTGTAATGGTGCAGTTTGTCATGTTTCAGTGTGTCATGGTGCAGTGTGACATGGTGCAGTGTGTCATGGTGCATTGTGACATGGTGCAGAGTGTAATGGTGCCGGGTTTCATGGTGCAGTGTGTCATGGTGCAGTGTGTCATGGTGCAGTGTGTAATGGTCAAGTGTGTCATGGTGCAGTGTGTAATGGTGCAGGATGTCGTGGTGCATTCTGCCATGGTGCAGTGTGTAATGGTGCAGTGTGTCATGGTGCAGTGTGTCATGGTGCAGTGATCAATGGTGCAGTGTCTCATGGTGCAGAGTGTAATGGTGCAGTGTGTGATGATGCAGTGTGTCATTGTGCAGTGTGACATGGTGCAGTGTGTCATGGTGCAGTGTGACATGGTGCAGTGTGTCATGGTGCAGTGTGTCATGGTGCAGTGTGTAATGGCGCCGTGTGTCATGATCCAGTGTGTCATGGTGCAGTGTGTCATGGTGCAGTGTGTCATGGTTCAGTGTGTCATGGTGCAGTGTGTAATGGCGCCGTGTGTCATGATCCAGTGTGTCATGGTGCAGTGTGTCATGGTGCAGTGTGTCATGGTGCAGTGTGTCATGGTGCAGTGTGTAATGGTGCAGTTTGTCATGTTTCAGTGTATCATGGTGCAGTGTGACATGGTGCAGTGTGTCATGGTGCCGGGTTTCATGGTGCAGTGTGTCATGGTGCAGTGTGTCATGGTGCTGGATGTCGTGGTGCAGTCTGCCATGGTGCAGTGTGTAATGGTGCAGTGTGTCATGGTGCAGTGTGTCATGGTGCAGTGATCAATGGTGCAGTGTCTCATGGTCCAGAGTGTAATGGTGCAGTGTGTGATGATGCAGTGGGTCATGGTGCAGTGTGACATGGTGCAGTGTGTCATGGTGCAGTGTGTCATTGTGGAGTGTGTCATGGTGCAGTGTGTCATGGTGCAGTGCGTAATGGCGCCGTGTGTCATGATCCAGTGTGTCATGGTGCAGTGTGTCATGGTGCAGTGTGTAATGGTGCAGTGTGTAATGGTGCAGTGTGTCATGGTGCAGTGTGTCATGGTGCAGGGTGTCATGGTGCAGTGTGTAATGGTGCTGTGTGACATGGTGCAGTGTGTAATGGTGCAGTGTGTCATGTTGCAGTGTGTCATGGTGCAGTGTTAAAGGTGCAGGGTGACATGATCCAGTGTGTCATGGTGGAGTGAGTAATGGTGCAGTGTTTAATGGTGCAATGTGTCATGGTGCAGTGTGTAATGGTGCAGTGTGTCATGGTGCAGTGTGTAATTGTTCAGTGTGTCATGGTGCATTGTGTCATGGTGCTGTGTGTAATGGTGCATTGTGTCATGTTGCAGTGTGTCATGGTGCAGTGTGTCCTGGTGCAGTGTGTCATGGTGCAGTGTGTAATGGTGCAGTGTGTCATGGTGCAGTGATCAATGGTGCAGTGTCTCATGGTGCAGAGTGTAATGGTGCAGTGTGTGATGATGCAGTGGATCCTGGTGCAGTGTGACATGGTGCAGAGTGTCATGGTGCAGTGTGTCATGGTGCAGTGTGACATGGTGCAGTGTGTAATGTTGCAGTGTGTCATGTTGCAGTGTGTAATGGCGCAGTTTGTTATGATCCAGTGTGTCATGGTGCAGTGTGTCATGGTGCAGTGTGTAATGGTGCAGTGTGTAATGGTGCAGTGTGTCATGGTGCAGTGTGTCATGGTGCAGGGTGTCATGGTGCAGTGTGTAATGGTGCAGTGTGACATGGTGCAGTGTGTAATGGTGCAGTGTGTCATGTTGCAGTGTGTCATGGTGCAGTGTTAAAGATGCAGGGTGACATGGTGCAGTGTGTAATGTTGCAGTATGACATGGTGCAGTGTGTCATGGTGCAGTGTGTCATGGTGCAGTGTGTCATGGTGCAGTGTGTCATGGTGCAGTGTATCATGTTTCAGTGTGTCTTGGTGCAGTGTGTAATGATGCAGTGTGTAATGGTGCAGTGTGTCATGATCCAGTGTGTCATGGTGCAGTGTGTAATGGTGCAGTGTGTAATGGTGCAGTGTGTCATGATCCAGTGTGTCATGGTGCAGTGTGTAATGGTGCAGTGTTTAATGGTGCAATGTGTCATGGTGCAGTGTGTAATGGTGCAGTGTGTCATGGTGCAGTGTGTAATTGTTCAGTGTGTCATGGTGCAGTGTGTCATGGTGCTGTGTGTAATGGTGCATTGTGTCATGTTGCAGTGTGTCATGGTGCAGTGTGTCCTGGTGCAGTGTGTCATGGTGCAGTGTGTAATGGTGCAGTGTGTCATGGTGCAGTGTTTAATGGTGCTGTGTGTAATGGTGCAGTGTGTAATGGTGCAGTGAGCAATGGTGCAGTTTGTCATGTTGCAGTGTGACATGGTGCAGTGTGTAATGGTGCAGTGCGTAATGGTGCAGTGTGTCATGGTGCAGTGTGTCATGGTGCAGTGTGTCATGGTGCAGTGTGTAATTGTTCAGTGTGTCATGGTGCAGTATGTAAAGTTGCATTGTGTAATGGTGCAGTGTGTAATGGTGCAGTGTGTAATGGTGTAGTGTGTCATGTTGCAGTGTGTAATGGTGCAGTGTGTCATGGTGCAGTGTGTAATGGTGCAGTGTGTAATGGTGCAGTGTGTCATGGTGCAGTGTGTAATGGTGCAGTGTGTCATGATGCAGTGTGTCATGGTGCAGTGTGTCATGGTGCAGTGTGTAATGGTGTAGTGTGTCATGGTGCAGTGTGTAATGGTGCGGTGTGACATGGTGCAGTCTGCCATGGTGCAGTGTGTCATGGTGCAGTGAGCAATGCTTCAGTGAGACATGATGCAATGTGTAATGGTTCAGTGTGTCATGGTGCAGTGTGTAATGGTGCAGTGTGTCATGGTGCAGTGAGACTTGGTGCAGTGTGTCATGGTTCAGTGTGTCATGGTGCAGTGTGTAATGGTGCAGTGTGTCATGGTGCAGTGTGACATGGTGCAGTGTGACATGCTGCAGTGTGCAATGTTTCAGCGTGTCATGGTGCAGCGTGTCATGGTGCAGTGTGCAAAGTTGCATTTTGTCATGGTTCAGTGTGTCATGCTGCAGTGTGACATGGTGCAGTGTGTCATGGTGCATTGTGACATGGTGCAGAGTGTAATGGTGCCGAGTTTCATTGTGCAGTGTGTCATGGTGCAGTGTGTCATGGTGCAGTGTGTAATGGTCAAGTGTGTCATGGTGCAGTGTGTAATGGTGCAGGGTGTCGTGGTGCAGTCTGCCATGGTGCAGTGTGTAATGGTGCAGTGTGTCATGGTGCAGTGTGTCATGGTGCAGTGATCAATGGTGCAGTGTCTCATGGTGCAGAGTGTAATGGTGCAGTGTGTGATGATGCAGTGGGTCATGGTGCAGTGTGACATGGTGCAGTGTGTCATGGTGCAGTGTGACATGGTGCAGTGTGTCATGGTGCAGTGTGTCATGTTGCAATGTGTCATGGTGCAGTGTGTCATGGTGCAGTGTGTAATGGTGCAGTGTGTCATGATCCAGTGTGTCATGGTGCAGTGTGTCATGGTTCAGTGTGCAAAGGTGCAGTGTGTAATGGTGCTGTGTGTCATGGTGCAGTGTGTCATGGTGCAGTGTGTCATGGTGCAGTGTGTAATGGTGCAGTGTGACATGGTGCAGTGTGTAAGGGTGCAGTGTGTCATGTTGCAGTGTGTCATGGTGCAGTGTTAATGGTGCAGGGTGACATGGTGCAGTGTGTGATGGTGCAGTATGACATGGTGCAGTGTGTCATGGTGCTGTGTGTCATGGTGCAGTGTGTCATGGTGCAGTGTGTCATGTTGCAGTGTATCATGTTTCAGTGTGTCTTGGTGCAGTGTGTAATGATGCAGTGTGTAATGGTGCAGTGTGTCATGATCCAGTGTGTCATGATGCAGTGTGTAATGGTGCAGAGTGTAATGGTGCAGTGTGTCATGATCCAGTGTGTCATGGTGCAGTGTGTAATGGTGCAGTGTTTAATGGTGCAATGTGTCATGGTGCAGTGTGTAATGGTGCAGTGTGTCATGGTGCAGTGTGTAATTGTTCAGTGTGTCATGGTGCATTGTGTCATGGTGCAGTGTGTAATGGTGCATTGTGTCATGTTGCAGTGTGTCATGGTGCAGTGGGTCATGGTGCAGTGTGTCATGGTGCAGTGTGTAATGGTGCAGTGTGTCATGGTGCAGTGTTTAATGGTGCTGTGTGTAATGGTGCAGTGTGTAATGGTGCAGTGAGCAATGGTGCAGTTTGTCATGGTGCAGTGTGACATGGTGCAGTGTGTCATGGTGCAGTGTGTCATGGTGCAGTGTGTCATAGTGCAGTGTGTAATTGTTCAGTGTGTCATGGTGCAGTATGAAAAGTTGCATTGTGTAATGGTGCAGTGTGTAATGGTGCAGTGTGTCATGGTGCAGTGTGTAATGGTGCAGTGTGTCATGGTGCAGTGTGTAATGGTGCAGTGCGTAATGGTGCAGTGTGTCATGGTGCAGTGTGTAATGGTGCAGGATGTCGTGGTGCATTCTGCCATGGTGCAGTGTGTAATGGTGCAGTGTGTCATGGTGCAGTGATCAATGGTGCAGTGTCTCATGGTGCAGAGTGTAATGGTGCAGTGTGTGATGATGCAGTGGGTCATGGTGCAGTGTGACATGGTGCAGTGTGTCATGGTGCAGTGTGACATGGTGCAGTGTGTCATGGTGCAGTGTTTCATGGTGCAGTGTGTCATGGTGCAGTGTGTAATGGCGCCGTGTGTCATGATCCAGGGTGTCATGGTGCAATGTGTCATGGTGCAGTGTGTCATGGTTCAGTGTGTCATGGTGCAGTGTGTAATGGTGCAGTGTGTCATGGTGCAGTGTGTCATGGTGCAGTGTGTAATGGTGCAGTTTGTCATGTTTCAGTGTGTCATGGTGCAGTGTGACATGGTGCAGTGTGTCATGGTGCATTGTGACATGGGGCAGAGTGTAATGGTGCCGAGTTTCATGGTGCAGTGTGTCATGGTGCAGTGTGTCATTGTGCAGTGTGTAATGGTCAAGTGTGTCATGGTGCAGTGTGTAATGGTGCAGGATGTCGTGGTGCAGTCTGCCATGGTGCAGTGTGTAATGGTGCAGTGAGTCATGGTGCAGTGTGTCATGGTGCAGTGATCAATGGTGCAGTGTCTCATGGTGCAGAGTGTAATGGTGCAGTGTGTGATGATGCAGTGGGTCATGGTGCAGTGTGACATGGTGCAGTGTGTCATGGTGCAGTGTGACATGGTGCAGTGTGTCATGGTGCAGTGTGTAATGGTGCAGTGTGTCATGGTGCAGTGTGTCTTTGTGCAGGGTGTCATGGTGCATTGTGTAATGGTGCAGTGTGACATGGTGCAGTGTGTAATGTTGCAGTATGACATGGTGCAGTGTGTCATGGTGCAGTGTGTCATGGTGCAGTGTGTCATGGTGCAGTGTATCATGTTTCTGTGTGTCTTGGTGCAGTGTGTAATGATGCAGTGTGTAATGGTGCAGTGTGTCATGGTGCAGTGTTAAAGATGCAGGGTGACATGGTGCAGTGTGTAATGTTGCAGTATGACATGGTGCAGTGTGTCATGGTGCAGTGTGTCTTGGTGCAGTGTGTCATGGTGCAGTGTGTCATGGTGCAGTGTATCATGTTTCAGTGTGTCTTGGTGCAGTGTGAAATGATGCAGTGTGTAATGGTGCAGTGTGTCATGATCCAGTGTGTAATGGTGCAGTGTGTAATGGTGCATTGTGTAATGGTGCAGTGTGTCATGATCCAGTGTGTCATGGTGCAGTGTGTAATGGTGCAGTGTTTAATGGTGCAATGTGTCATGGTGCAGTGTGTAATGGTGCAGTGTGTCATGGTGCAGTGTGTAATTGTTCAGTGTGTCATGGTGCATTGTGTCATGGTGCTGTGTGTAATGGTGCATTGTGTCATGTTGCAGTGTGTCATGGTGCAGTGTGTCCTGGTGCAGTCTGTCATGGTGCAGTGTGTAATGGTGCAGTGTGTCATGGTGCAGTGTTTAATGGTGCTGTGTGTAATGGTGCAGTGTGTAATGGTGCAGTGAGCAATGGTGCAGTTTGTCATGTTGCAGTGTGACATGGTGCTGTGTGTATTGGTGCAGTGCGTAATGGTGCAGTGTGTCATGGTGCAGTGTGTCATGGTGCAGTGTGTCATGGTGCAGTGTGTCATGGTGCAGTGTGTAATTGTTCAGTGTGTCATGGTGCAGTATGTAAAGTTGCATTGTGTAATGGTGCAGTGTGTAATGGTGCAGTGTGTAATGGTGCTGTGTGTAATGGTGCAGTGTGTCATAGTGCAGTGTGTCATGGTGCAGTCAGTCATGGTCCAGTGTGTCATGGTGCAGTGTGTAATGGTGCAGTGTGTCATGGTGCAGTGTGTCATTGTGCAGTGTGTCATGGTGCAGTGTGTCATGGTGCAGTGTGTAATGGTGCAGTGTGTCATGGTGCAGTGTGTCATGGTGCAGTCTGTCATGGTGCTGTCTGTCATGGTGCAGTGTGTAATGGTGCAGTGTGTAATGGTTCAGTGTGTCATGGTCCAGTGTGTCATCTTGCAGAGTGTCATGGTGCAGTGTGTCATGGTGCAGGGTGTAATGGTGCAGTGTGTAATGGTGCAGTGTGACATGGTGCAGTGTGTCATGGTGCAGTGTGTCATGGCGCAGTGTGTCATGGTGCAGTGTGACATGGTGCAGTGTGTCTTGGTGCAGTGTGTCATGGTGAAGTGTTTCATGGTGCATTGTGTCATGGTGCAGTGTGTAATGGTGCAGCGTGACATGGTGCAGTGTGTCATGGTGCAGTGTGTGATGGTGCAGTGTGTCATGGTGTAGTCTGTCATGGTGCAGTGTGTCATGGTGCAGTGTGACATGGTGCAGTTTGTCATGCTGCAGTGTGTCATGGTGCAGTCTGTCATGGTGCAGTGTGTCCTGGTGCAGTGTGTCCTGGTGCAGTGTGTCATGGTGCAGTGTGTCATGGTGCAGGGTGCAATGGTGCAGTGTGTAATGGTGCAGTGTGTCATGCTGCAGTGTGTCATGGTGCAGTGTGTCATGGTGCAGTCTGTCATGTTGCAGTGTGTAATGGCGCTGTGTGTAATGGCGCAGTGTGTAATTGTGCAGTGTGTCATGGTGCATTGTGTCATGGTGCAGTGTGTGATGGTGCAGTTTGTCATGGTGCAGTGTGTCATGGTGCAGTGTGTGATGGTGCACTGTGTCATGGTGCAGTGTGACATGGTGCAGTGTGTGATGGTGCAGTGCGTCATGGTGCAGTGTGTGATGGAGCAGTGTGTCATGGTGCAGTGAGACATGGTGCAGTGTGTGATGGTGCAGTGTGTCATGGTGCAGTGTGTCATGGTGCAGTGTGTCATGGTGCTGTGTGTAATGGTGCATTGTGTCATGTTGCAGTGTGTCATGGTGCAGTGTGTCATGGTGCAGTGTGTCATGGTGCAGTGTGTAATGGTGCAGTGTGTCATGGTGCAGTGTGTCATGGTGCAGTGTGTCATGGTGCAGTGTGTAATGGTGCAATGTGTCATGTTGCAGTGTGTCATGGTGCAGTGTGTCCTGGTGCAGTGTGTCATGGTGCAGTGTGTAATGGTGCAGTGTGTCATGGTGCAGTGTTTAATGGTGCTGTGTGTAATGGTGCAGTGTGTAATGGTGCAGTGAGCAATGGTGCAGTGTGTCATGTTGCAGTGTGACATGGTGCAGTGTGTAATGTTGCAGTGTGTAATGGTGCAGTGTGTCATGGTGCAGTCGGTCATGGTCCAGTGTGTCATGTTGCAGTGTGTAAAGGTGCAGTGTGTCATGGTGCAGTGTGTCATGGTGCAGTGTGTCATCGTGCAGTGTGTAATGGTGCAGTGTGTCATGGTGCAGTGTGTCTTGGTGCAGTCTGTCATGGTGCAGTCTGTCATGGTGCAGTGTGTAATGGTGCAGTGTGTAATGGTTCAGTGTGTCATGGTCCAGTGTGTCATGTTGCAGAGTGTCATGGTGCAGTGTGTCATGGTGCAGGGTGTAATGGTGCAGTGTGTAATGGTGCAGTGTGACATGGTGCAGTGTGTCATGGTGCAGTGTGTCATGGTGCAGTGTGACATGGTGCAGTGTGTCTTGGTGCAGTGTGTCATGGTGAAGTGTTTCATGGCGCATTGTGTCATGGTGCAGTGTGTAATGGTGCAGCGTGACATGGTGCAGTGTGTCATGGTGCAGTGTGTGATGGTGCAGTGTGCCATGGTGTAGTCTGTCATGCTGCAGTGTGTCATGGTGCAGTCTGTCATGGTGCAGTGTGTCCTGGTGCAGTGTGTCCTGGTGCAGTGTGTCATGGTGCAGTCTGTCATGTTGCAGTGTGTAATGGCGCTGTGTGTAATGGCGCAGTGTGTAATTGTGCAGTGTGTCATGGTGCATTGTGTCATGGTGCAGTGTGTGATGGTGCAGTTTGTCATTGTGCAGTGTGTCATGGTGCAGTGTGTGATGGTGCAGTGTGTCATGGTGCAGTGTGACATGGTGCAGTGTGTGATGGTGCAGTGCGTCATGGTGCAGTGTGTGATGGAGCAGTGTGTCATGGTGCAGTGAGACATGGTGCAGTGTGTGATGGTGCAGTGTGTCATGGTGCAGTGTGTCATGGTGCAGTGTGTGATGTTGCAGTGTGTCATGGTGCAGTGAGACATGGTGCAGTGTGTCATGGTGCTGTGTGCCATGGTGCAGTGAGACATGTTGCAGTGTGTAATGGTTCAGTGTGTCATGGTGCAGTGTGTAATGGTGCAGTGTGTCATGGTGCAGTGTGTAATTGTGCAGTGTGTCATGGTGCAGTGTGTAATTGTTCAGTGTGTCATGGTGCATTGTGTCGTGGTGCTGTGTGTAATGGTGCATTGTGTCATGTTGCAGTTTGTCATGGTGCAGTGTGTCCTGGTGCAGTGTGTCATGGTGCAGTGTGTAATGGTGCAGTGTGTCATGGTGCAGTGTTTAATGGTGCTGTGTGTAATGGTGCAGTGTGTAATGGTGCAGTGAGCAATGGTGCAGTTTGTCATGTTGCAGTGTGACATGGTGCAGTGTGTAATGGTGCAGTGCGTAATGGTGCAGTGAGTCATGGTGCAGTGTGTCATGGTGCAGTGTGTCATGGTGCAGTGAGTCATGGTGCAGTGTGTCATGGTGCAGTGTGTAATGGTGCAGTGTGTAATGGTGCAGTGTGTCATGGTGCAGTGTGTCATGGTGCAGTCAGTCATGGTCCAGTGTGTCATGGTGCAGTGTGTAATGGTGCAGTGTGTCATGGTGCAGTGTGTCATTGTGCAGTGTGTCATGGTGCAGTGTGTCATGGTGCAGTGTGTAATGGTGCAGTGTGTCATGGTGCAGTGTGTCATGGTGCAGTCTGTCATGGTGCTGTCTGTCATGGTGCAGTGTGTAATGGTGCAGTGTGTAATGGTTCAGTGTGTCATGGTCCAGTGTGTCATGTTGCAGAGTGTCATGGTGCAGTGTGTCATGGTGCAGGGTGTAATGGTGCAGTGTGTAATGGTGCAGTGTGACATGGTGCAGTGTGTCATGGTGCAGTGTGTCATGGTGCAGTGTGTCATGGTGCAGTGTGACATGGTGCAGTGTGTCTTGGTGCAGTGTGTCATGGTGAAGTGTTTCATGGTGCATTGTGTCATGGTGCAGTGTGTAATGGTGCAGCGTGACATGGTGCAGTGTGTCATGGTGTAGTGTGTGATGGTGCAGTGTGTCATGGTGTAGTCTGTCATGGTGCAGTGTGTCATGGTGCAGTGTGACATGGTGCAGTTTGTCATGCTGCAGTGTGTCATGGTGCAGTCTGTCATGGTGCAGTGTGTCCTGGTGCAGTGTGTCCTGGTGCAGTGTGTCATGGTGCAGTGTGTCATGGTGCAGGGTGCAATGGTGCAGTGTGTAATGGTGCAGTGTGTCATGCTGCAGTGTGTCATGGTGCAGTGTGTCATGGTGCAGTCTGTCATGTTGCAGTGTGTAATGGCGCTGTGTGTAATGGCGCAGTGTGTAATTGTGCAGTGTGTCATGGTGCATTGTGTCATGGTGCAGTGTGTGATGGTGCAGTTTGTCATGGTGCAGTGTGTCATGGTGCAGTGTGTGATGGTGCACTGTGTCATGGTGCAGTGTGACATGGTGCAGTGTGTGATGGTGCAGTGTGTCATGGTGCAGTGTGTGATGGAGCAGTGTGTCATGGTGCAGTGAGACATGGTGCAGTGTGTGATGGTGCAGTGTGTCATGGTGCAGTGTGTCATGGTGCAGTGTTTGATGTTGCAGAGTGTCATGGTGCAGTGAGACATGGTGCAGTGTGTCATGGTGCTGTGTGCCATGGTGCAGTGAGACATGTTGCAGTGTGTAATGGTTCAGTGTGTCATGGTGCAGTGTGTAATGGTGCAGTGTGTCATGGTGCAGTTTGTCATGGTGCAGTGTGTGATGGTGCTGTGTGTCATGGTGCAGTGAGACATGGTGCAGTGTGTAATGGTTCAGTGTGTCATGGTGCAGTGTGTAATGGTGCAGTGTGTCGTGGTGCAGTGTGTGATGGTGCAGTGTGTCATGGTGCAGTGAGACATGGTGCAATGTGTAATGGTTCATTGTGTCATGGTGCAGTGTGTCATGGTGCAGTGTGTCATGGTGCAGTGTGAGATGGTGCAGTGTGTAATGGTGCAGTGTGTCATGGTGCAGTGTGTCATGGTGCAGTGTGTCATGGTGCAGAGTGTAATGGTGCAGTGTGTAATGGTGCAGTGTGACATCGTGCAGTGTGTAATGGTGCAGTGTGTAATGGTGCAGTGTGTCATGGTGCAGTGTGTCATGGTGCAGTGTGTCATGATGCAGCGTGCAATGGTGCAGTGTGTCATGGTGCAGTGTGTCATGGTGCAGTGTGCAATGGTGCTGTGTGTCTTGGTGCAGTGTGTCATGGTGTAGTGTGTAATTGTGCACTGTGTCATGGTGCATTGAGTCATGGTGCAGTGTGTGATGGTGCAGTGTGTCATTGTGCAGTGTGTCATGGTGCAGTGTGTGATGGTGCAGTGTGTCATGGTGCAGTGAGACATGGTGCAGTGTGTGATGGTGCAGTGTTTCATTGTGCATTGTGTGATGGTGCAGTGCGTCATGGTGCAGTGAGACATGGTGCAGTGTGTGATGGTGCAGTGTGTCATGGTGCACTGTGTCATGGTGCAGTGTGTGATGTTGCAGTGTGTCATGTTGCAGTGAGACATGGTGCAGTGTGTCATGGTGCAGTGTGCCATGGTGCAGTCAGACATGGTGCAGTGTGTAATGGTTCAGTGTGTCATGGTGCAGTGTGTAATGGTGCAGTGTGTAATGGTGCAGTGTGTCATGGTGCAGTGTGTGATCATGCAGTGTGTCATGGTGCAGTGAGACATGGTGCAGTGTGTAATGGTTCAGTGTGTCATGGTGCAGTGTGTAATGGTGCAGTGTGTCGTGGTGCAGTGTGTGATGGTGCAGTGTGTCATGGTGCAGTGGGACTTGGTGCAGTGTGTCATGTTTCAGTGTGTCATGGCGCAGTGTGTAATGGTGCAGTGTGTCATGGTGCAGTGTGTCAAGGTGCAGTGTGTAATGGTGCAGTTTGTCATGTTTCAGTGTGTCATGGTGCAGTGTGACATGGTGCAGTGTGTCATGGTGCATTGTGACATGGTGCAGAGTGTAATGGTGCCGGGTTTCATGGTGCAGTGTGTCATGGTGCAGTGTGTCATGGTGCAGTGTGTAATGGTCAAGTGTGTCATGGTGCAGTGTGTAATGGTGCAGGATGTCGTGGTGCATTCTGCCATGGTGCAGTGTGTAATGGTGCAGTGTGTCATCGTGCAGTGTGTCATGGTGCAGTGATCAATGGTGCAGTGTCTCATGGTGCAGAGTGTAATGGTGCAGTGTGTGATGATGCAGTGTGTCATTGTGCAGTGTGACATGGTGCAGTGTGTCATGGTGCAGTGTGACATGGTGCAGTGTGTCATGTTGCAGTGTGTAATGGCGCAGTGTGTAATGGTGCAGTGTGACATGGTGCAGTGTGACATGGTGCAGTGTGTCATGGTGCAGTGTGACATGGTGCAGTGTGTCATGGTGCAGTGTGTCATGGTGCAGTGTGTAATGGCGCCGTGTGTCATGATCCAGTGTGTCATGGTGCAGTGTGTCATGGTGCAGTGTGTCATGGTGCAGTGTGTCATGGTGCAGTGTGTAATGGTGCAGTTTGTCATGTTTCAGTGTATCATGGTGCAGTGTGACATGGTGCAGTGTGTCATGGTGCCGGGTTTCATGGTGCAGTGTGTCATGGTGCAGTGTGTCATGGTGCTGGATGTCGTGGTGCAGTCTGCCATGGTGCAGTGTGTAATGGTGCAGTGTGTCATGGTGCAGTGTGTCATGGTGCAGTGATCAATGGTGCAGTGTCTCATGGTCCAGAGTGTAATGGTGCAGTGTGTGATGATGCAGTGGGTCATGGTGCAGTGTGACATGGTGCAGTGTGTCATGGTGCAGTGTGACATGGTGCAGTGTGTCATGGTGCAGTGTGTCATTGTGGAGTGTGTCATGGTGCAGTGTGTCATGGTGCAGTGCGTAATGGCGCCGTGTGTCATGATCCAGTGTGTCATGGTGCAGTGTGTCATGGTGCAGTGTGTAATGGTGCAGTGTGTAATGGTGCAGTGTGTCATGGTGCAGTGTGTCATGGTGCAGGGTGTCATGGTGCAGTGTGTAATGGTGCTGTGTGACATGGTGCAGTGTGTAATGGTGCAGTGTGTCATGTTGCAGTGTGTCATGGTGCAGTGTTAAAGGTGCAGGGTGACATGATCCAGTGTGTCATGGTGCAGTGAGTAATGGTGCAGTGTTTAATGGTGCAATGTGTCATGGTGCAGTGTGTAATGGTGCAGTGTGTCATGGTGCAGTGTGTAATTGTTCAGTGTGTCATGGTGCATTGTGTCATGGTGCTGTGTGTAATGGTGCATTGTGTCATGTTGCAGTGTGTCATGGTGCAGTGTGTCCTGGTGCAGTGTGTCATGGTGCAGTGTGTAATGGTGCAGTGTGTCATGGTGCAGTGATCAATGGTGCAGTGTCTCATGGTGCAGAGTGTAATGGTGCAGTGTGTGATGATGCAGTGGGTCCTGGTGCAGTGTGACATGGTGCAGAGTGTCATTGTGCAGTGTGTCATGGTGCAGTGTGACATGGTGCAGTGTGTAATGTTGCAGTGTGTCATGTTGCAGTGTGTAATGGCGCTGTTTGCTATGATCCAGTGTGTCATGGTGCAGTGTGTCATGGTGCAGTGTGTAATGGTGCAGTGTGTAATGGTGCAGTGTGTCATGGTGCAGTGTGTCATGGTGCAGGGTGTCATGGTGCAGTGTGTAATGGTGCAGTGTGACATGGTGCAGTGTGTAATGGTGCAGTGTGTCATGTTGCAGTGTGTCATGGTGCAATGTTAAAGATGCAGGGTGACATGGTGCAGTGTGTAATGTTGCAGTATGACATGGTGCAGTGTGTCATGGTGCAGTGTGTCATGGTGCAGTGTGTCATGGTGCAGTGTGTCATGGTGCAGTGTATCATGTTTCAGTGTGTCTTGGTGCAGTGTGTAATGATGCAGTGTGTAATGGTGCAGTGTGTCATGATCCAGTGTGTCATGGTGCAGTGTGTAATGGTGCAGTGTGTAATGGTGCAGTGTGTCATGATCCAGTGTGTCATGGTGCAGTGTGTAATGGTGCAGTGTTTAATGGTGCAATGTGTCATGGTGCTGTGTGTAATGGTGCATTGTGTCATGTTGCAGTGTGTCATGGTGCAGTGTGTCATGGTGCAGTGTGTCATGGTGCAGTGTGTAATGGTGCAGTGTGTCATGGTGCAGTGTTTAATGGTGCTGTGTGTAATGGTGCAGTGTGTAATGGTGCAGTGAGCAATGGTGCAGTTTGTCATGTTGCAGTGTGACATGGTGCAGTGTGTAATGGTGCAGTGCGTAATGGTGCAGTGTGTCATGGTGCAGTGTGTCATGATGCAGTGTGTCATGGTGCAGTGTGTAATTGTTCAGTGTGTCATGGTGCAGTATGTAAAGTTGCATTGTGTAATGGTGCAGTGTGTAATGGTGCAGTGTGTAATGGTGTAGTGTGTCATGTTGCAGTGTGTAATGGTGCAGTGTGTCATGGTGCAGTGTGTAATGGTGCAGTGTGTAATGGTGCAGTGTGTCATGGTGCAGTGTGTAATGGTGCAGTGTGTCATGATGCAGTGTGTCATGGTGCAGTGTGTCATGGTGCAGTGTGTAATGGTGTAGTGTGTCATGGTGCAGTGTGTAATGGTGCGGTGTGACATGGTGCAGTCTGCCATGGTGCAGTGTGTCATGGTGCAGTGAGCAATGCTTCAGTGAGACATGATGCAATGTGTAATGGTTCAGTGTGTCATGGTGCAGTGTGTAATGGTGCAGTGTGTCATGGTGCAGTGAGACTTGGTGCAGTGTGTCATGGTTCAGTGTGTCATGGTGCAGTGTGTAATGGTGCAGTGTGTCATGGTGCTGTGTGACATGGTGCAGTGTGACATGCTGCAGTGTGCAATGTTTCAGCGTGTCATGGTGCAGCGTGTCATGGTGCAGTGTGCAAAGGTGCATTTTGTCATGGTTCAGTGTGTCATGCTGCAGTGTGACATGGTGCAGTGTGTCATGGTGCATTGTGACATGGTGCAGAGTGTAATGGTGCCGAGTTTCATTGTGCAGTGTGTCATGGTGCAGTGTGTCATGGTGCAGTGTGTAATGGTCAAGTGTGTCATGGTGCAGTGTGTAATGGTGCAGGGTGTCGTGGTGCAGTCTGCCATGGTGCAGTGTGTAATGGTGCAGTGTGTCATGGTGCAGTGTGTCATGGTGCAGTGATCAATGGTGCAGTGTCTCATGGTGCAGAGTGTAATGGTGCAGTGTGTGATGATGCAGTGGGTCATGGTGCAGTGTGACATGGTGCAGTGTGTCATGGTGCAGTGTGACATGGTGCAATGTGTCATGGTGCAGTGTGTCATGGTGCAGTGTGTAATGGTGCAGTGTGTCATGATCCAGTGTGTCATGGTGCAGTGTGTCATGGTTCAGTGTGCAAAGGTGCAGTGTGTAATGGTGCTGTGTGTCATGGTGCAGTGTGTCATGGTGCAGTGTGTCATGGTGCAGTGTGTAATGGTGCAGTGTGACATGGTGCAGTGTGTAAGGGTGCAGTGTGTCATGTTGCAGTGTGTCATGGTGCAGTGTTAATGGTGCAGGGTGACATGGTGCAGTGTGTGATGGTGCAGTATGACATGGTGCAGTGTGTCATGGTGCTGTGTGTCATGGTGCAGTGTGTCATGGTGCAGTGTGTCATGTTGCAGTGTATCATGTTTCAGTGTGTCTTGGTGCAGTGTGTAATGATGCAGTGTGTAATGGTGCAGTGTGTCATGATCCAGTGTGTCATGATCCAGTGTGTCATGGTGCAGTGTGTAATGGTGCAGTGTTTAATGGTGCAATGTGTCATGGTGCAGTGTGTAATGGTGCAGTGTGTCATGGTGCAGTGTGTAATTTTTCAGTGTGTCATGGTGCATTGTGTCATGGTGCAGTGTGTAATGGTGCATTGTGTCATGTTGCAGTGTGTCATGGTGCAGTGGGTCATGGTGCAGTGTGTCATGGTGCAGTGTGTAATGGTGCAGTGTGTCATGGTGCAGTGTTTAATGGTGCTGTGTGTAATGGTGCAGTGTGTAATGGTGCAGTGAGCAATGGTGCAGTTTGTCATGGTGCAGTGTGACATGGTGCAGTGTGTCATGGTGCAGTGTGTCATGGTGCAGTGTGTCATGGTGCAGTGTGTCATAGTGCAGTGTGTAATTGTTCAGTGTGTCATGGTGCAGTATGAAAAGTTGCATTGTTTAATGGTGCAGTGTGTAATGGTGCAGTGTGTAATGGTGCAGTGTGTCATGGTGCAGTGTGTAATGGTGCAGTGTGTCATGGTGCAGTGTGTAATGGTGCAGTGCGTAATGGTGCAGTGTGTCATGGTGCAGTGTGTAATGGTGCAGGATGTCGTGGTGCATTCTGCCATGGTGCAGTGTGTAATGGTGCAGTGTGTCATGGTGCAGTGATCAATGGTGCAGTGTCTCATGGTGCAGAGTGTAATGGTGCAGTGTGTGATGATGCAGTGGGTCATGGTGCAGTGTGACATGGTGCAGTGTGTCATGGTGCAGTGTGACATGGTGCAGTGTGTCATGGTGCAGTGTTTCATGGTGCAGTGTGTCATGGTGCAGTGTGTAATGGCGCCGTGTGTCATGATCCAGGGTGTCATGGTGCAATGTGTCATGGTGCAGTGTGTCATGGTTCAGTGTGTCATGGTGCAGTGTGTAATGGTGCAGTGTGTCATGGTGCAGTGTGTCATGGTGCAGTGTGTAATGGTGCAGTTTGTCATGTTTCAGTGTGTCATGGTGCAGTGTGACATGGTGCAGTGTGTCATGGTGCATTGTGACATGGTGCAGAGTGTAATGGTGCCGGCTTTCATGGTGCAGTGTGTCATGGTGCAGTGTGTCATTGTGCAGTGTGTAATGGTCAAGTGTGTCATGGTGCAGTGTGTAATGGTGCAGGATGTCGTTGTGCAGTCTGCCATGGTGCAGTGTGTAATGGTGCAGTGTGTCATGGTGCAGTGTGTCATGGTGCAGTGATCAATGGTGCAGTGTCTCATGGTGCAGAGTGTAATGGTGCAGTGTGTGATGATGCAGTGGGTCATGGTGCAGTGTGACATGGTGCAGTGTGTCATGGTGCAGTGTGACATGGTGCAGTGTGTCATGGTGCAGTGTGTAATGGTGCAGTGTGTCATGGTGCAGTGTGTCTTTGTGCAGGGTGTCATGGTGCATTGTGTAATGGTGCAGTGTGACATGGTGCAGTGTGTAATGTTGCAGTATGACATGGTGCAGTGTGTCATGGTGCAGTGTGTCATGGTGCAGTGTGTCATGGTGCAGTGTATCATGTTTCAGTGTGTCTTGGTGCAGTGTGTAATGATGCAGTGTGTAATGGTGCAGTGTGTCATGGTGCAGTGTTAAAGATGCAGGGTGACATGGTGCAGTGTGTAATGTTGCAGTATGACATGGTGCAGTGTGTCATGGTGCAGTGTGTCTTGGTGCAGTGTGTCATGGTGCAGTGTGTCATGGTGCAGTGTATCATGTTTCAGTGTGTCTTGGTGCAGTGTGAAATGATGCAGTGTGTAATGGTGCAGTGTGTCATGATCCAGTGTGTAATGGTGCAGTGTGTAATGGTGCAGTGTGTAATGGTGCAGTGTGTCATGATCCAGTGTGTCATGGTGCAGTGTGTAATGGTGCAGTGTTTAATGGTGCAATGTGTCATGGTGCAGTGTGTAATGGTGCAGTGTGTCATGGTGCAGTGTGTAATTGTTCAGTGTGTCATGGTGCATTGTGTCATGGTGCTGTGTGTAATGGTGCATTGTGTCATGTTGCAGTGTGTCATGGTGCAGTGTGTCCTGGTGCAGTCTGTCATGGTGCAGTGTGTAATGGTGCAGTGTGTCATGGTGCAGTGTTTAATGGTGCTGTGTGTAATGGTGCAGTGTGTAATGGTGCAGTGAGCAATGGTGAAGTTTGTCATGTTGCAGTGTGACATGTTGCTGTGTGTATTGGTGCAGTGCGTAATGGTGCAGTGTGTCATGGTGCAGTGTGTCATGGTGCAGTGTGTCATGGTGCAGTGTGTCATGGTGCAGTGTGTAATTGTTCAGTGTGTCATGGTGCAGTATGTAAAGTTGCATTGTGTAATGGTGCAGTGTGTAATGGTGCAGTGTGTAATGGTGTAGTGTGTCATGTTGCAGTGTGTAATGGTGCAGTGTGTCATGGTGCAGTGTGTAATGGTGCAGTGTGAAATGGTGCAGTGTGTCATGGTGCAGTGTGTAATGGTGCAGTGTGTCATGATGCAGTGTGTCATGGTGCAGTGTGTCATGGTGCAGTGTGTAATGGTGCAGTGTGTCATGGTGCAGTGTGTAATCGTGCGGTGTGACATGGTGCATTCTGTCATGGTGCAGTGTGTCATGGTGCAGTGAGCAATGCTGCAGTGAGACATGATGCAATGTGTAATGGTTCAGTGTGTCATGGTGCAGTGTGTATTGGTGCAGTGTGTCATGGTGCAGTGAGACTTGGTGCAGTGTGTCATGGTTCAGTGTGTCATGGTGCAGTGTGTAATGGTGCAGTGTGTCATGGTGAAGTGTGACATGGTGCAGTGTGACATGCTGCAGTGTGTAATGTTTCAGCGTGTCATGGTGCATTGTGTCATGGTGCAGTGTGCAAAGGTGCAGTTTGTCATGGTTCAGTGTGTCATGGTGCAGTGTGACATGGTGCAGTGTGTCATGGTGCTTTGTGACATGGTGCAGAGTGTAATGGTGCCGAGTTTCATTGTGCAGTGTGTCATGGTGCAGTGTGTCATGGTGCAGTGTGTAATGGTCAAGTGTGTCATGGTGCAGTGTGTAATGGTGCAGGGTGTCGTGGTGCAGTCTGCCATGGTGCAGTGTGTAATGGTGCAGTGTGTCATGGTGCAGTGATCAATGGTGCAGTGTCTCATGGTGCAGAGTGTAATGGTGCAGTGTGTGATGATGCAGTGGGTCATGGTGCAGTGTGACATGGTGCAGTGTGACATGGTGCAGTGTGTCATGGTGCAGTGTGTCATGTTGCAGTGTGTCATGGTGCAGTGTGTCATGGTGCAGTGTGTAATGGTGCAGTGTGTCATGATCCAGTGTGTCATGGTGCAGTGTGTCATGGTGCAGTGTGCAAAGGTGCAGTGTGTAATGGTGCTGTGTGTCATGGTGCAGTGTGTCATGGTGTAGTGTGTCATGGTGCTGTGTGTAATGGTGCAGTGTGACATGGTGCAGTGTGTAAGGGTGCAGTGTGTCATGTTGCAGTGTGTCATGGTGCAGTGTTAATGGTGCAGGGTGACATGGTGCAGAGTGTGATGGTGCAGTATGACA
This sequence comes from Isurus oxyrinchus, assembly GCA_026770705.1. NCBI lineage: Eukaryota > Metazoa > Chordata > Chondrichthyes > Lamniformes > Lamnidae > Isurus > Isurus oxyrinchus. Next base: position 104,393 of record JANJGN010000696.1, on the reverse strand, counting down.
TGGTGCAGTGTGTCATGGTGCTGTGTGTCATGGTGCAGTGTGTCATGGTGCAGTGTATCATGTTTCAGTGTGTCTTGGTGCAGTGTCTAATGATGCAGTGTGTAATGGTGCAGTGTGTCATGATCCAGTGTGTCATGATGCAGTGTGTAATGGTGCAGTGTGTAATGGTGCAGTGTGTCATGATCCAGTGTGTCATGGTGCAGTGTGTAATGGTGCAGTGTTTAATGGTGCAATGTGTCATGGTGCAGTGTGTAATGGTGCAGTGTGTCATGGTGCAGTGTGTAATTGTTCAGTGTGTCATGGTGCATTGTGTCATGGTGCAGTGTGTAATGGTGCATTGTGTCATGTTGCAGTGTGTCATGGTGCAGTGGGTCATGGTGCAGTGTGTCATGGTGCAGTGTGTAATGGTGCAGTGTGTCATGGTGCAGTGTTTAATGGTGCTGTGTGTAATGGTGCAGTGTGTAATGGTGCAGTGAGCAATAGTGCAGTTTGTCATGTTGCAGTGTGTCATGGTGCAGTGTGACATGGTGCAGTGTGTCATGGTGCAGTGTGTCATGGTGCAGTGTGTCATGGTGCAGTGTGTCATAGTGCAGTGTGTAATTGTTCAGTGTGTCATGGTGCAGTATGTAAAGTTGCATTGTGTAATGGTGCAGTGTGTAATGGTGCAGTGTGTAATGGTGCAGTGTGTCATGGTGCAGTGTGTAATGGTGCAGTGTGTCATGTTGCAGTGTATAATGGTGCAGTGCGTAATGGTGCAGTGTGTCATGGTGCAGTGTGTAATGGTGCAGGATGTCGTGGTGCATTCTGCCATGGTGCAGTGTGTAATGGTGCAGTATGTCATGGTGCAGTGTGTCATGGTGCAGTGATCAATGGTGCAGTGTCTCATGGTGCAGAGTGTAATGGTGCAGTGTGTGATGATGCAGTGGGTCATGGTGCAGTGTGACATGGTGCAGTGTGTCATGGTGCAGTGTGACATGGTGCAGTGTGTCATGGTGCAGTGTGTCATGGTGCAGTGTTTCATGGTGCAGTGTGTCATGGTGCAGTGTGTAATGGCGCCGTGTGTCATGATCCAGTGTGTCATGGTGCAGTGTGTCATGGTGCAGTGTGTCATGGTTCAGTGTGTCATGGTGCAGTGTGTAATGGTGCAGTGTGTCATGGTGCAGTGTGTCATGGTGAAGTGTGTAATGGTGCAGTTTGTCATGTTTCAGTGTGTCATGATGCAGTGTGACATGGTGCAGTGTGTCATGGTGCATTGTGACATGGTGCAGAGTGTAATGGTGCCGGGTTTCATGGTGCAGTTTGTCATGGTGCAGTGTGTCATGGTGCAGTGTGTAATGGTCAAGTGAGTCATGGTGCAGTGTGTAATGGTGCAGGATGTCGTGGTGCAGTCTGCCATGGTGCAGTGTGACATGGTGCAGTGTGTCATGGTGCAGTGTGTCATGGTGCAGTGTGTAATGGTGCAGTGTGTCATGGTCAGTGTGTAATGGCGCCGTGTGTCATGATCCAGTGTGTCATGGTGCAGTGTGTCATGGTGCAGTGTGTAATGGTGCAGTGTGTAATGGTGCAGTGTGTCATGGTGCAGTGTGTCATGGTGCAGGGTGTCATGGTGCAGTGTGTAATGGTGCAGTGTGACATGGTGCAGTGTGTAATGGTGCAGTGTCTCATGTTGCAGTGTGTCATGGAGCAGTGTTAAAGGTGCAGGGTGACATGGTGCAGTGTGTAATGTTGCAGTATGACATGGTGCAGTGTGTCATGGTGCAGTGTGTCATGGTGCAGTGTGTCATGGTGCAGTGTATCATGTTTCAGAGTGTCTTGGTGCAGTGTGTAATGATGCAGTGTGTAATGGTGCAGTGTGTCATGATCCAGTGTGTCATGGTGCAGTGTGTAATGGTGCAGTGTGTAATGTTGCAGTGTGTCATGATCCAGTGTGTCATGGTGCAGTGTGTAATGGTGCAGTGTGTAATGGTGCAGTGTGTCATGATCCAGTGTGTCATGGTGCAGTGTGTAATGGTGCAGTGTTTAATGGTGCAATGTGTCATGGTGCAGTGTGTAATGGTGCAGTGTGTAATTGTTCAGTGTGTCATGGTGCATTGTGTCATGGTGCTGTGTGCAATGGTGCATTGTGTCATGTTGCAGTGTGTCATGGTGCATTGTGTCCTGGTGCAGTGTGTCATGGTGCAGTGTGTAATGGTGCAGTGTGTAATGGTGCAGTGAGCAATGGTGCAGTTTGTCATGTTGCAGTCTGACATGGTGCAGTGTGTAATGGTGCAGTGCGTAATGGTGCAGTGTGTCATTGTGCAGTGTGTCATGGTGCAGTGTGTCATGGTGCAGTGTGTCATGGTGCAGTGTGTAATTTTTCAGTGTGTCATGGTGCAGTATGTATAGTTGCATTGTGTAATGGTGCAGTGTGTCATGGTGCAGTGTGTAATGGTGCAGTGTGTCATGTTGCAGTGTGTAATGGTGCAGTGTGTCATGGTGCTGTGTGTAATGGTGCAGTGTGTCATGGTGCAGTGTGTCATGGTGCAGTGATCAATGGTGCAGTGTCTCATGGTGCAGAGTGTAATGGTGCAGTGTGTGATGATGCAGTGGGTCCTGGTGCAGTGTGACATGGTGCAGAGTGTCATGGTGCAGTGTGTCATGGTGCAGTGTGACATGGTGCAGTGTGTCATGGTGCAGTGTGTCATGGTGCAGTGTGTCATGTTGCAGTGTGTAATGACGCAGTGTGTCATGATCCAGTGTGTCATGGTGCAGTGTGTCATGGTGCAGTGTGTAATGGTGCAGTGTGTAATGGTGCAGTGTGTCATGGTGCAGTTTGTCATGGTGCAGTGTGTCATGGTGCAGAGTGTAATGGTGCAGTGTGACATGGTGCAGTGTGTAATGGTGCAGTGTGTCATGTTGCAGTGTGTCATGGTGCAGTGTTAAAGATGCAGGGTGACATGGTGCAGTGTGTAATGTTGCAGTATGACATGGTGCAGTGTGTCATGGTGCAGTGTGTCATGGTGCAGTGTGTCATGGTGCAGTGTGTCATGGTGCAGTGTATCATGTTTCAGTGTGTCTTGGTGCAGTGTGTAATGATGCAGTGTGTAATGGTGCAGTGTGTCATGATCCAGTGTGTCATGGTGCAGTGTGTAATGGTGCAGTGTGTAATGGTGCAGTGTGTCATGATCCAGTGTGTCATGGTGCAGTGTGTAATGGTGCAGTGTTTAGTGGTGCAATGTGCCATGGTGCAGTGTGTAATTGTTCAGTGTCTCATGGTGCATTGTGTCATGGTGCTGTGTGTAATGGTGCATTGTGTCATGTTGCAGTGTGTCATGGTGCAGTGTGTCCTGGTGCAGTGTGTCATGGTGCAGTGTGTAATGGTGCAGTGTGTCATGGTGCAGTGTTTATTGGTGCTGTGTGTAATGGTGCAGTGTGTAATGGTGCAGTGAGCAATGGTGCAGTTTGTCATGTTGCAGTGTGACATGGTGCAGTGTGTAATGGTGCAGTGCGTCATGGTGCAGTGTGTGATGGTGCAGTGTGTCATGGTGCAGTGTGTCATGGTGCAGTGTGTCATGATGCAGTGTGTAATGGTGCAGTGTGTAATGGTGCAGTGTGTCATGATCCAGGGTGTCATGGTGCAGTGTGTAATGGTGCAGTGTTTAATGGTGCAATGTGTCATGGTGCAGTGTGTAATGGTGCAGTGTGTCATGGTGCAGTGTGTAATTGTTCAGTGTGTCATGGTGCATTGTGTCATGGTGCAGTGTGTAATGGTGCATTGTGTCATGTTGCAGTGTGTCATGGTGCAGTGGGTCATGGTGCAGTGTGTCATGGTGCAGTGTGTAATGGTGCAGTGTGTCATGGTGCAGTGTTTAATGGTGCTGTGTGTAATGGTGCAGTGTGTAAAGGTGCAGTGAGCAATGGTGCAGTTTGTCGAGGTGCAGTGTGACATGGTGCAGTGTGTCATGGTGCAGTGTGTCATGGTGCAGTGTGTCATGGTGCAGTGTGTCATAGTGCAGTGTGTAATTGTTCAGTGTGTCATGGTGCAGTAGGTAAAGTTGCATTGTGTAATGGTGCAGTGTGTAATGGTGCAGTGTGTAATGGTGCAGTGTGTCATGGTGCAGTGTGTAATGGTGCAGTGTGTCATGGTGCAGTGTGTAATGGTGCAGTGCGTAATGGTGCAGTGTGTCATGGTGCAGTGTGTAATGGTGCAGGATGTCGTGGTGCATTCTGCCATGGTGCAGTGTGTAATGGTGCAGTGTGTCATGGTGCAGTGTGTCATGGTGCAGTGATCAATGGTGCAGTGTCTCATGGTGCAGAGTGTAATGGTGCAGTGTGTGATGATGCAGTGGGTCATGGTGCAGTGTGACATGGTGCAGTGTGTCATGGTGCAGTGTGACATGGTGCAGTGTGTCATGGTGCAGTGTTTCATGGTGCAGTGTGTCATGGTGCAGTGTGTAATGGCGCCGTGTGTCATGATCCAGTGTGTCATGGTGCAGTGTGTCATGGTGCAGTGTGTCATGGTTCAGTGTGTCATGGTGCAGTGTGTAATGGTGCAGTGTGTCATGGTGCAGTGTGTCATGGTGCAGTGTGTAATGGTGCAGTTTGTCATGTTTCAGTGTGTCATGGTGCAGTGTGACATGGTGCAGTGTGTCATGGTGCATTGTGACATGGTGCAGAGTGTAATGGTGCCGGCTTTCATGGTGCAGTGTGTCATGGTGCAGTGTGTCATTGTGCTGTGTGTAATGGTCAAGTGTGTCATGGTGCAGTGTGTAATGGTGCAGGATGTCGTGGTGCAGTCTGCCATGGTGCAGTGTGTAATGGTGCAGTGTGTCATGGTGCAGTGTGTCATGGTGCAGTGATCAATGGTGCAGTGTCTCATGGTGCAGAGTGTAATGGTGCAGTGTGTGATGATGCAGTGGGTCATGGTGCAGTGTGACATGGTGCAGTGTGTCATGGTGCAGTGTGACATGGTGCAGTGTGACATGGTGCAGTGTGTCATGGTGCAGTGTGTCATGGTGCAGTGTGTCATGGTGCAGTGTGTCATGGTGCAGTGTGTAATGGCGCCGTGTGTCATGATCCAGTGTGTCATGGTGCAGTGTGTCATGGTGCAGTGTGTAATGGTGCAGTGTGTCATGGTGCAGTGTGTCATGGTGCAGGGTGTCATGGTGCAGTGTGTAATGGTGCAGTGTGACATGGTGCAGTGTGTAATGGTGCAGTGTGTCATGTTGCAGTGTGTCATGGTGCAGTGTTAAAGGTGCAGGGTGACATGGTGCAGTGTGTAATGTTGCAGTATGACATGGTGCAGTGTGTAATGGTGCAGTGTGTCATGGTGCAGTGTGTCATGGTGCAGGGTGTCATGGTGCAGTGTGTAATGGTGCAGTGTGACATGGTGCAGTGTGTAATGGTGCAGTGTGTCATGTTGCAGTGTGTCATGGTGCAGTGTGACATGGTGCAGTGTGTAATGTTGCAGTGTGTCATGATCCAGTGTGTCATGGTGCAGTGTGTAATGGTGCAGTGTTTAATGGTGCAATGTGTCATGGTGCAGTGTGTAATGGTGCAGTGTGTCATGGTGCAGTGTGTAATTGTTCAGTGTGTCATGGTGCATTGTGTCATGGTGCTGTGTGTAATGGTGCATTGTGTCATGTTGCAGTGTGTCATGGTGCAGTGTGTCCTGGTGCAGTGTGTCATGGTGCAGTGTGTAATGGTGCAGTGTGTCATGGTGCAGTGTTTAATGGTGCTGTGTGTAATGGTGCAGTGTGTAATGGTGCAGTGAGCAATGGTGCAGTTTGTCATGTTGCAGTGTGACATGGTGCAGTGTGTAATGGTGCAGTGCGTAATGGTGCCGTGTGTCATGATCCAGTGTGTCATGGTGCAGTGTGTCATGGTGCAGTGTGTCATGGTTCAGTGTGTCATGGTGCAGTGTGTAATGGTGCAGTGTGTCATGGTGCAGTGTGTCATGGTGAAGTGCGTAATGGTGCAGTTTGTCATGTTTCAGTGTGTCATGATGCAGTGTGACATGGTGCAGTGTGTCATGGTGCAGTGTGTCATGGTGCAGTGTCTCATGGTGCAGTGTGTAATGGTCAAGTGAGTCATGGTGCAGTGTGTACTGGTGCAGGATGTCGTGGTGCAGTCTGCCATGGTGCAGTGTGTAATGGTGCAGTGTGTCATGGTGCAGTGTGTCATGGTGCAGTGATCAATGGTGCAGTGTCTCATGGTGCAGAGTGTAATGGTGCAGTGTGTGATGATGCAGTGGGTCATGGTGCAGTGTGACATGGTGCAGTGTGTCATGGTGCAGTGTGTCATGGTGCAGTGTGTCATGGTGCAGTGTGTCATGGTGCAGTGTGTAATGGCGCCGTGTGTCATGATCCAGTGTGTCATGGTGCAGTGTGTCATGGTGCAGTGTGTAATGGTGCAGTGTGTAATGGTGCAGTGTGTCATGGTGCAGGGTGTCATGGTGCAGTGTGTAATGGTGCAGTGTGACATGGTGCAGTGTGTAATGGTGCAGTGTGTCATGTTGCAGTGTGTCATGGTGCAGTGTGTCATGATCCAGTGTGTCATGGTGCAGTGTGTAATGGTGCAATGTTTAATGGTGCAATGTGTCATGGTGCAGTGTGTCATGGTGCAGTGTATCATTTTTCAGTGTGTCTTGGTGCAGTGTGTAATGATGCAGTGTGTAATGGTGCAGTGTGTCATGATCAAGTGTGTCATGGTGCAGTGTGTAATTGTGCAGTGTGTAATGGTGCAGTGTGTCATGATCCAGTGTGTCATGGTGCAGTGTGTAATGGTGCAGTGTGTAATGGTGCAGTGTGTCATGATCCAGTGTGTCATGGTGCAGTGTGTAATGGTGCAATGTTTAATGGTGCAATGTGTCATGGTGCAGTGTGAAATGGTGCAGTGTGTCATGGTGCAGTGTGTAATTGTTCAGTGTGTCATGGTGCATTGTGTCATGGTGCTGTGTGCAATGGTGCATTGTGTCATGTTGCAGTGTGTCATGGTGCATTGTGTCCTGGTGCAGTGTGTCATGGTGCAGTGTGTAATGGTGCAGTGTGTCATGGTGCAGTGTTTAATGGTGCTGTGTGTAATGGTGCAGTGTGTAATGGTGCAGTGAGCAATGGTGCAGTTTGTCATGTTGCAGTGTGACATGGTGCAGTGTGTAATGGTGCAGTGTGTCATGGTGCAGTGTGTCATGGTGCAGTGTGTAATTGTTCAGTGTGTCATGGTGCAGTATGTATAGTTGCATTGCGTAATGGTGCAGTGTGTCATGGTGCAGTGTGTAATGGTGCAGTGTGTCATGTTGCAGTGTGTAATGGTGCAGTGTGTCATGGTGCTGTGTGTAATGGTGCAGTCTGTCATGGTGCAGTGTGTCATGGTGCAGTGATCAATGGTGCAGTGTCTCATGGTGCAGAGTGTAATGGTGCAGTGTGTGATGATGCAGTGGGTCCTGGTGCAGTGTGACATGGTGCAGAGTGTCATGGTGCAGTGTGTCATGGTGCAGTGTGACATGGTGCAGTGTGTCATGGTGCAGTGTGTCATGGTGCAGTGTGTCATGTTGCAGTGTGTAATGGCGCAGTGTGTCATGGTGCAGTGTGTCATGGTGCAGTGTGTCATGGTGCAGTGTGTAATGGTGCAGTGTGTCATGGTGCAGTGTGTCATGGTGCAGTGTGTCATGGTGCAGTGTGTGATGGTGCAGTGTGTAATGGTGCAGTGTGACATGGTGCAGTGTGTAATGGTGCAGTGTGTCATGTTGCAGTGTGTCATGGTGCAGTGTTAAAGATGCAGGGTGACATGGTGCAGTGTGTAATGTTGCAGTATGACATGGTGCAGTGTGTCATGGTGCAGTGTGTCATGGTGCAGTGTGTCATGGTGCAGTGTGTCATGGTGCAGTGTATCATGTTTCAGTGTGTCTTGGTGCAGTGTGTAATGATGCAGTGTGTAATGGTGCAGTGTGTCATGATCCAGTGTGTCATGGTGCAGTGTGTAATGGTGCAGTGTGTAATGGTGCAGTGTGTCATGATCCAGTGTGTCATGGTGCAGTGTGTAATGGTGCAGTGTTTAATGGTGCAATGTGTCATGGTGCAGTGTGTAATTGTTCAGTGTGTCATGGTGCATTGTGTCATGGTGCTGTGTGTAATGGTGCATTGTGTCATGTTGCAGTGTGTCATGGTGCAGTGTGTCCTGGTGCAGTGTGTCATGGTGCAGTGTGTAATGGTGCAGTGTGTCATGGTGCAGTGTTTAATGTTGCTGTGTGTAATGGTGCAGTGTGTAATGGTGCAGTGAGCAATGGTGCAGTTTGTCATGTTGCAGTGTGACATGGTGCAGTGTGTAATGGTGCAGTGCGTCATGGTGCAGTGTGTGATGGTGCAGTGTGTCATGGTGCAGTGTGTCATGGTGCAGTGTGTCATGATGCAGTGTGTAATGGTGCAGTGTGTAATGGTGCAGTGTGTCATGATCCAGTGTGTCATGGTGCAGTGTGTAATGGTGCAGTGTTTAATGGTGCAATGTGTCATGGTGCAGTGTGTAATGGTGCAGTGTGTCATGGTGCAGTGTGTAATTGTTCAGTGTGTCATGGTGCATTGTGTCATGGTGCAGTGTGTAATGGTGCATTGTGTCATGATCCAGTGTGTCATGGTGCAGTGTGTAATGGTGCAGTGTTTAATGGTGCAATGTGTCATGGTGCAGTGTGTAATGGTGCATTGTGTCTTGGTGCAGTGTGTAATTGTTCAGTGTGTCATGGTGCATTGTGTCATGGTGCTGTGTGTAATGGTGCATTGTGTCATGTTGCAGTGTGTCATGGTGCAGTGTGTCCTGGTGCAGTGTGTCATGGTGCAGTGTGTAATGGTGCAGTGTGTCATGGTTCAGTGTTTAATGGTGCTGTGTGTAATGGTGCAGTGTGTAAAGGTGCAGTGAGCAATGGTGCAGTTTGTCGAGGTGCAGTGTGACATGGTGCAGTGTGTCATGGTGCAGTGTGTCATGGTGCAGTGTGTCATGGTGCAGTGTGTCATAGTGCAGTGTGTAATTGTTCAGTGTGTCATGGTGCAGTATGTAAAGTTGCATTGTGTAATGGTGCAGTGTGTAATGGTGCAGTGTGTAATGGTGCAGTGTGTCATGGTGCAGTGTGTAATGGTGCAGTGTGTCATGGTGCAGTGTGTAATGGTTCAGTGCGTAATGGTGCAGTGTGTCATGGTGCAGTGTGTAATGGTGCAGGATGTCGTGGTGCATTCTGCCATGGTGCAGTGTGTAATGGTGCAGTGTGTCATGGTGCAGTGTGTCATGGTGCAGTGATCAATGGTGCAGTGTCTCATGGTGCAGAGTGTAATGGTGCAGTGTGTGATGATGCAGTGGGTCATGGTGCAGTGTGACATGGTGCAGTGTGTCATGGTGCAGTGTGACATGGTGCAGTGTGTCATGGTGCAGTGTTTCATGGTGCAGTGTGTCATGGTGCAGTGTGTAATGGCGCCGTGTGTCATGATCCAGTGTGTCATGGTGCAGTGTATCATGGTGCAGTGTGTCATGGTTCAGTGTGTCATGGTGCAGTGTGTAATAGTGCAGTGTGTCATGGTGCAGTGTGTCATGGTGCAGTGTGTAATGGTGCAGTTTGTCATGTTTCAGTGTGTCATGGTGCAGTGTGACATGGTGCAGTGTGTCATGGTGCATTGTGACATGGTGCAGAGTGTAATGGTGCCGGCTTTCATGGTGCAGTGTGTCATGGTGCAGTGTGTCATTGTGCAGTGTGTAATGGTCAAGTGTGTCATGGTGCAGTGTGTAATGGTGCAGGATGTCGTGGTGCAGTCTGCCATGGTGCAGTGTGTAATGGTGCAGTGTGTCATGGTGCAGTGTGTCATGGTGCAGTGATCAATGGTGCAGTGTCTCATGGTGCAGAGTGTAATGGTGCAGTGTGTGAAGATGCAGTGGGTCATGGTGCAGTGTGACATGGTGCAGTGTGTCATGGAGCAGTGTGACATGGTGCAGTGTGTCATGGTGCAGTGTGTCATGGTGCAGTGTTTCATGGTGCAGTGTGTCATGGTGCAGTGTGTAATGGCGCCGTGTGTCATGATCCAGTGTGTCATGGTGCAGTGTGTCATGGTGCAGTGTGTAATGGTGCAGGGTGTAATGGTGCAGTGTGTCATGGTGCAGTGTGTAATGGTGCAGGGTGTCATGGTGCAGTGTGTAATGGTGCAGTGTGACATAGTGCAGTGTGTAATGGTGCAGTGTGTCATGTTGCAGTGTGTCATGGTGCAGTGTTAAAGGTGCAGGGTGACATGGTGCAGTGTGTAATGTTGCAGTATGACATGGTGCAGTGTGTAATGGTGCAGTGTGTCATGGTGCAGTGTGTCATGGTGCAGGGTGTCTTGGTGCAGTGTGTAATGGTGCAGTGTGACATGGTGCAGTGTGTAATGGTGCAGTGTGTCATGTTGCAGTGTGTCATGGTGCAGTGTGTAATGGTGCAGTGTGTAATGGTGCAGTGTGTCATGATCCAGTGTGTCATGGTGCAGTGTGTAATGGTGCAGTGTTTAATGGTGCAATGTGTCATGTTGCAGTGTGTAATGGTGCAGTGTGTCATGGTGCAGTGTGTAATTGTTCAGTGTGTCATGGTGCATTGTGTCATGGTGCTGTGTGTAATGGTGCATTGTGTCATGTTGCAGTGTGTCATGGTGCAGAGTGTCCTTGTGCAGTGTGTCATGGTGCAGTGTGTTATGGTGCTGTGTGTCATGGTGCAGTGTTTAATGGTGCTGTGTGTAATGGTGCAATGTGTAATGGTGCAGTGAGCAATGGTGCAGTTTGTCATGTTGCAGTGTGACATGGTGCAGTGTGTAATGGTGCAGTGCGTAATGGTGCAGTGTGTCATTGTGCAGTGTGTCATGGTGCAGTGTGTCATGGTGCAGTGTGTAATTGTTCAGTGTGTCATGGTGCAGTGTGTAATGGTGCAGTGCGTAATGGTGCAGTGTGTCATTGTGCAGTGTGTCATGGTGCAGTGTGTCATGGTGCAGTGTGTAATGGTGCAGTGTGTCATGTTGCAGTGTGTAATGGTGCAGTGTGTCATGGTGCAGTGTGTAATGGTGCAGTGTGTCATGGTGCTGTGTTTCATGGTGCAGTGATCAATGGTGCAGTGTCTCATGGTGCAGAGTGTAATGGTGCAGTGTGTGATGATGCAGTGGGTCCTGGTGCAGTGTGACATGGTGCAGAGTGTCATGGTGCAGTGTGTCATGGTGCAGTGTGACATGGTGCAGTGTGTCATGGTGCAGTGTGTCATGTTGCAGTGTGTAATGGCGCAGTGTGTCATGATCCAGTGTGTCATGGTGCAGTGTGTCATGGTGCACTGTGTAATGGTGCAGTGTGTAATGGTGCAGTGTGTCATGGTGCAGTGTGTCATGGTGCAGGGTGTAATGGTGCAGGGTGTCATGGTGCAGTGTGACATGGTGCAGTGTGTAATGGTGCAATGTGTCATGTTGCAGTGTGTCATGGTGCAGTGTTAAAGATGCAGGGTGACATGGTGCAGTGTGTAATGTTGCAGTATGACATGGTGCAGTGTGTCATGGTGCACTGTGTCATGGTGCAGTGTGTCATGGTGCAGTGTATCATGTTTCAGTGTGTCTTGGTGCAGTGTGTAATGATGCTGTGTGTAATGGTGCAGTGTGTCATGATCCAGTGTGTCATGGTGCAGTGTGTAATGGTGCAGTGTGTAATGGTGCAATGTGTCATGATCCAGTGTGTCATGGTGCAGTGTGTAATGGTGCAGTGTTTAATGGTGCAATGTGTCATGGTGCAGTGTGTAATGGTGCAGTGTGTCATGGTGCAGTGTGTAATTGTTCAGTGTGTCATGGTGCATTGTGTCATGGTGCTGTGTGTAATGGTGCATTGTGTCATGTTGCAGTGTGTCATGGTGCAGTGTGTCCTGGTGCAGTGTATCATGGTGCAGTGTGTAATGGTGCAGTGTGTCATGGTGCAGTGTTTAATGGTGCTGTGTGTAATGGTGCAGTGTGTAATGGTGCAGTGAGCAATGGTGCAGTTTGTCATGTTGCAGTGTGACATGGTGCAGTGTGTATTGGTGCAGTGCGTAATGGTGCAGTGTGTCATGGTGCAGTGTGTCATGGTGCAGTGTGTCATGGTGCAGTGTGTAATTGTTCAGTGTGTCATGGTGCAGTATGTAAAGTTGCATTGTGTAATGGTGCAGTGTGTAATGGTGCAGTGTGTAATGGTGTAGTGTGTCATGTTGCAGTGTGTAATGGTGAAGTGTGTCATGGTGCAGTGTGTAATGGTGCAGTGTGTAATGGTGCAGTGTGTCATGGTGCAGTGTGTAATGGTGCAGTGTGTCATGATGCAGTGTGTCATGGTGCAGTGTGTCATGGTGCAGTGTGTAATGGTGCAGTGTGTCATGGTGCAGTGTGTAATGGTGCGGTGTGACATGGTGCAGTCTGTCATGGTGCAGTGTGTCATGGTGCAGTGAGCAATGCTGCAGTGAGACATGATGCAATGTGTAATGGTTCAGTGTGTCATGGTGCAGTGTGTAATGGTGCAGTGTGTCATGGTGCAGTGAGACTTGATGCAGCGTGTCATGGTTCAGTGTGTCATGGTGCAGTGTGTAATGGTGCAGTGTGTCATGGTGCAGTGTGACTTGGTGCAATGTGACATGCTGCAGTGTGTAATGTTTCAGCGTGTCATGGTGCAGCGTGTCATGGTGCAGTGTGTAATGGTGCAGTGTGTCATGGTGCATTGTGACATGGTGCAGAGTGTAATGGTGCCGAGTTTCATTGTGCAGTGTGTCATGGTGCAGTGTGTCATGGTGCAGTGTGTAATGGTCAAGTGTGTCATGGTGCAGTGTGTAATGGTGCAGGGTGTCGTGGTGCAGTCTGCCATGGTGCAGTGTGTAATGGTGCAGTGTGTCATGGTGCAGTGTGTCATGGTGCAGTGATCAATGGTGCAGTGTCTCATGGTGCAGAGTGTAATGGTGCAGTGTGTGATGATGCAGTGGGTCATGGTGCAGTGTGTCACGGTGCAGTGTGACATGGTGCAGTGTGTCATGGTGCAGTGTGTCATGTTGCAGTGTGTCATGGTGCAGTGTGTCATGGTGCAGTGTGTAATGGTGCAGTGTGTCATGATCCAGTGTGTCATGGTGCAGTGTGTCATGGTGCAGTGTGCAAAGGTGCAGTGTGTAATGGTGCTGTGTGTCATGGTGCAGTGTGTCATGGTGCAGTGTGTAATGGTGCAGTGTGACATGGTGCAGTGTGTAAGGGTGCAGTGTGTCATGTTGCAGTGTGTCATGGTGCAGTGCTAATGGTGCAGGGTGACATGGTGCAGTGTGTGATGGTGCAGTATGACATGGTGCAGTGTGTCATGGTGCTGTGTGTCATGGTGCAGTGTGTCATGGTGCAGTGTGTCATGGTGCAGTGTATCATGTTTCAGTGTGTCTTGGTGCAGTGTGTAATGATGCAGTGTGTAATGGTGCAGTGTGTCATGATCCAGTGTGTCATGGTGCAGTGTGTAATGGTGCATTGTGTCATGTTGCAGTGTGTCATGGTGCAGTGGGTCATGGTGCAGTGTGTCATGGTGCAGTGTGTAATAGTGCAGTGTGTCATGGTGCAGTGTTCAATGGTGCTGTGTGTAATGGTGCAGTGTGTAATGGTGCAGTGAGCAATGGTGCAGTTTGTCATGGTGCAGTGTGACATGGTGCAGTGTGTCATTTTGCAGTGTGTCATGGTGCAGTGTGTCATGGTGCAGTGTGTCATAGTGCTGTGTGTAATTGTTCAGTGTGTCATGGTGCAGTATGTAACGTTGCATTGTGTAATGGTGCAGTGTGTAATGGTGCAGGGTGTCTTGGTGCAGTGTGTAATGGTGCAGTGTGACATGGTGCAGTGTGTAATGGTGCAGTGTGTCATGTTGCAGTGTGTCATGGTGCAGTGTGTAATGGTGCAGTGTGTAATGGTGCAGTGTGTCATGATCCAGTGTGTCATGGTGCAGTGTGTAATGGTGCAGTGTTTAATGGTGCAATGTGTCATGTTGCAGTGTGTAATGGTGCAGTGTGTCATGGTGCAGTGTGTAATTGTTCAGTGTGTCATGGTGCATTGTGTCATGGTGCTGTGTGTAATGGTGCATTGTGTCATGTTGCAGTGTGTCATGGTGCAGAGTGTCCTTGTGCAGTGTGTCATGGTGCAGTGTGTTATGGTGCTGTGTGTCATGGTGCAGTGTTTAATGGTGCTGTGTGTAATGGTGCAATGTGTAATGGTGCAGTGAGCAATGGTGCAGTTTGTCATGTTGCAGTGTGACATGGTGCAGTGTGTAATGGTGCAGTGCGTAATGGTGCAGTGTGTCATTGTGCAGTGTGTCATGGTGCAGTGTGTCATGGTGCAGTGTGTAATTGTTCAGTGTGTCATGGTGCAGTGTGTAATGGTGCAGTGCGTAATGGTGCAGTGTGTCATTGTGCAGTGTGTCATGGTGCAGTGTGTCATGGTGCAGTGTGTAATGGTGCAGTGTGTCATGTTGCAGTGTGTAATGGTGCAGTGTGTCATGGTGCAGTGTGTAATGGTGCAGTGTGTCATGGTGCTGTGTTTCATGGTGCAGTGATCAATGGTGCAGTGTCTCATGGTGCAGAGTGTAATGGTGCAGTGTGTGATGATGCAGTGGGTCCTGGTGCAGTGTGACATGGTGCAGAGTGTCATGGTGCAGTGTGTCATGGTGCAGTGTGACATGGTGCAGTGTGTCATGGTGCAGTGTGTCATGTTGCAGTGTGTAATGGCGCAGTGTGTCATGATCCAGTGTGTCATGGTGCAGTGTGTCATGGTGCACTGTGTAATGGTGCAGTGTGTAATGGTGCAGTGTGTCATGGTGCAGTGTGTCATGGTGCAGGGTGTAATGGTGCAGGGTGTCATGGTGCAGTGTGACATGGTGCAGTGTGTAATGGTGCAATGTGTCATGTTGCAGTGTGTCATGGTGCAGTGTTAAAGATGCAGGGTGACATGGTGCAGTGTGTAATGTTGCAGTATGACATGGTGCAGTGTGTCATGGTGCACTGTGTCATGGTGCAGTGTGTCATGGTGCAGTGTATCATGTTTCAGTGTGTCTTGGTGCAGTGTGTAATGATGCTGTGTGTAATGGTGCAGTGTGTCATGATCCAGTGTGTCATGGTGCAGTGTGTAATGGTGCAGTGTGTAATGGTGCAATGTGTCATGATCCAGTGTGTCATGGTGCAGTGTGTAATGGTGCAGTGTTTAATGGTGCAATGTGTCATGGTGCAGTGTGTAATGGTGCAGTGTGTCATGGTGCAGTGTGTAATTGTTCAGTGTGTCATGGTGCATTGTGTCATGGTGCTGTGTGTAATGGTGCATTGTGTCATGTTGCAGTGTGTCATGGTGCAGTGTGTCCTGGTGCAGTGTATCATGGTGCAGTGTGTAATGGTGCAGTGTGTCATGGTGCAGTGTTTAATGGTGCTGTGTGTAATGGTGCAGTGTGTAATGGTGCAGTGAGCAATGGTGCAGTTTGTCATGTTGCAGTGTGACATGGTGCAGTGTGTATTGGTGCAGTGCGTAATGGTGCAGTGTGTCATGGTGCAGTGTGTCATGGTGCAGTGTGTCATGGTGCAGTGTGTAATTGTTCAGTGTGTCATGGTGCAGTATGTAAAGTTGCATTGTGTAATGGTGCAGTGTGTAATGGTGCAGTGTGTAATGGTGTAGTGTGTCATGTTGCAGTGTGTAATGGTGAAGTGTGTCATGGTGCAGTGTGTAATGGTGCAGTGTGTAATGGTGCAGTGTGTCATGGTGCAGTGTGTAATGGTGCAGTGTGTCATGATGCAGTGTGTCATGGTGCAGTGTGTCATGGTGCAGTGTGTAATGGTGCAGTGTGTCATGGTGCAGTGTGTAATGGTGCGGTGTGACATGGTGCAGTCTGTCATGGTGCAGTGTGTCATGGTGCAGTGAGCAATGCTGCAGTGAGACATGATGCAATGTGTAATGGTTCAGTGTGTCATGGTGCAGTGTGTAATGGTGCAGTGTGTCATGGTGCAGTGAGACTTGATGCAGCGTGTCATGGTTCAGTGTGTCATGGTGCAGTGTGTAATGGTGCAGTGTGTCATGGTGCAGTGTGACTTGGTGCAATGTGACATGCTGCAGTGTGTAATGTTTCAGCGTGTCATGGTGCAGCGTGTCATGGTGCAGTGTGTAATGGTGCAGTGTGTCATGGTGCATTGTGACATGGTGCAGAGTGTAATGGTGCCGAGTTTCATTGTGCAGTGTGTCATGGTGCAGTGTGTCATGGTGCAGTGTGTAATGGTCAAGTGTGTCATGGTGCAGTGTGTAATGGTGCAGGGTGTCGTGGTGCAGTCTGCCATGGTGCAGTGTGTAATGGTGCAGTGTGTCATGGTGCAGTGTGTCATGGTGCAGTGATCAATGGTGCAGTGTCTCATGGTGCAGAGTGTAATGGTGCAGTGTGTGATGATGCAGTGGGTCATGGTGCAGTGTGTCACGGTGCAGTGTGACATGGTGCAGTGTGTCATGGTGCAGTGTGTCATGTTGCAGTGTGTCATGGTGCAGTGTGTCATGGTGCAGTGTGTAATGGTGCAGTGTGTCATGATCCAGTGTGTCATGGTGCAGTGTGTCATGGTGCAGTGTGCAAAGGTGCAGTGTGTAATGGTGCTGTGTGTCATGGTGCAGTGTGTCATGGTGCAGTGTGTAATGGTGCAGTGTGACATGGTGCAGTGTGTAAGGGTGCAGTGTGTCATGTTGCAGTGTGTCATGGTGCAGTGCTAATGGTGCAGGGTGACATGGTGCAGTGTGTGATGGTGCAGTATGACATGGTGCAGTGTGTCATGGTGCTGTGTGTCATGGTGCAGTGTGTCATGGTGCAGTGTGTCATGGTGCAGTGTATCATGTTTCAGTGTGTCTTGGTGCAGTGTGTAATGATGCAGTGTGTAATGGTGCAGTGTGTCATGATCCAGTGTGTCATGGTGCAGTGTGTAATGGTGCATTGTGTCATGTTGCAGTGTGTCATGGTGCAGTGGGTCATGGTGCAGTGTGTCATGGTGCAGTGTGTAATAGTGCAGTGTGTCATGGTGCAGTGTTCAATGGTGCTGTGTGTAATGGTGCAGTGTGTAATGGTGCAGTGAGCAATGGTGCAGTTTGTCATGGTGCAGTGTGACATGGTGCAGTGTGTCATTTTGCAGTGTGTCATGGTGCAGTGTGTCATGGTGCAGTGTGTCATAGTGCTGTGTGTAATTGTTCAGTGTGTCATGGTGCAGTATGTAACGTTGCATTGTGTAATGGTGCAGTGTGTAATGGTGCAGTGTGTAATGGTGCAGTGTGTCATGGTGCAGTGTGTAATGGTGCAGTGTGTCATGGTGCAGTGTATAATGTTGCAGTGCGTAATGGTGCAGTGTGTCATGGTGCAGTGTGTAATGGTGCAGGATGTCGTGGTGCATTCTGCCATGGTGCAGTGTGTAATGGTGCAGTGTGTCATGGTGCAGTGTGTTATGGTGCTGTGATCAATGGTGCAGTGTCTCATGGTGCAGAGTGTAATGGTGCAGTGTGTGATGATGCAGTTTGTCATGGTGCAGTGTGACATGGTGCAGTGTGTCATGGTGCAGTGTGACATGGTGCAGTGTGTCATGGTGCAGTGTTTCATGGTGCAGTGTGTCATGGTGCAGTGTGTAATGGCGCCGTGTGTCATGATCCAGTGTGTCATGGTGCAGTGTGTCATGGTGCAGTGTGTCATGGTTCAGTGTGTCATGGTGCAGTGTGTAATGGTGCAGTGTGTCATGGTGCAGTGTGTCATTTTGCAGTGTGTAATGGTGCAGTTTGTCATGTTTCAGTGTGTCATGGTGCAGTGTGACATGGAGCAGTGTGTCATGGTGCATTGTGACATGGTGCAGAGTGTAATGGTGCCGGGTTTCATGGTGCAGTGTGTCATGGTGCAGTGTGTCATGGTGCAGTGTGTAATGGTCAAGTGAGTCATGGTGCAGTGTGTAATGGTGCAGGATGTCGTGGTGCAGTCTGCCATGGTGCAGTGTGTAATGGTGCAGTGTGTCATGGTGCAGTGTGTCATGGTGCAGTGATCAATGGTGCAGTGTCTCATGGTGCAGAGTGTAATGGTGCAGTGTGTGATGGTGCAGTGGGTCATGGTGCAGTGTGACATGGTGCAGTGTGTCATGGTGCAGTGTGACATGGTGCAGTGTGTCATGGTGCAGTGTGTCATGGTGCAGTGTGTCATGGTGCAGTGTGTAATGGCGCCGTGTGTCATGATCCAGTGTGTCATGGTGCAGTGTGTCATGGTGCAGTGTGTAATGGTGCAGTGTGTAATGGTGCAGTGTGTCATGGTGCAGTGTGTCATGGTGCAGGGTGTCATGGTGCAGTGTGTAATGGTGCAGTGTGACATGGTGCAGTGTGTAATGGTGCAGTGTGTCATGTTGCAGTGTGTCATGGTGCAGTGTTATAGGAGCAGGCTGACATGGTGCAGTGTGTAATGTTGCAGTATGACATGGTGCAGTGTGTCATGGTGCAGTGTGTCATGGTGCAGTGTGTCATGTTGCAGTGTGTCATGGTGCAGTGTATCGTGTTTCAGTGTGTCATGCTGCAGTCTGTAATGATGCAGTGTGTAATGGTGCAGTGTGTCATGATCCAGTGTGTCATGGTGCAGTGTGTAATGGTGCAGTGTGTAATGGTGCAGTGTGTCATGATCCAGTGTGTCATGGTGCAGTGTGTAATGGTGCAGTGTTTAATGGTGCAATGTGTCATGGTGCAGTGTGTAATGGTGCAGTGTGTCATGGTGCAGTGTGTAATTGTTCAGTGTGTCATGGTGCATTGTTTCATGGTGCTGTGTGTAATGGTGCATTGTGTCATGTTGCAGTGTGTCATGGTGCAGTGTGTCCTGGTGCAGTGTGTCATGGTGCAGTGTGTAATGGTGCAGTGTGTCATGGTGCAGTGTTTAATGGTGCTGTGTGTAATAGTGCAGTGTGTAATGGTGCAGTGAGCAATGGTGCAGTTTGTCATGTTGCAGTGTGACATGGTGCAGTGTGTAATGGTGCAGTGCGTAATGGTGCAGTGTGTCATTGTGCAGTGTGTCATGGTGCAGTGTGTCATGGTGCAGTGTGTCATGGTGCAGTGTGTAATTGTTCAGTCTGTCATGGTGCAGTATGTATAGTTGCATTGTGTAATGGTGCAGTGTGTCATGGTGCAGTGTGTAATGTTGCAGTGTGTCATGTTGCAGTGTGTAATGGTGCAGTGTGTCATGGTGCTGTGTGTAATGGTGCAGTGTGTCATGGTGCAGTGTGTCATGGTGCAGTGATCAATGGTGCAGTGTCTCATGGTGCAATGTGTAATGGTGCAGTGTGTGATGATGCAGTGGGTCCTGGTGCAGTGTGACATGGTGCAGAGTGTCATGGTGCAGTGTGTCATGGTGCAGTGTGACATGGTGCAGCGTGTCATGGTGCAGTGTGTCATGGTGCATTGTGTCATGTTGCAGTGTGTAATGGCGCAGTGTGTCATGATCCAGTGTGTCATGGTGCAGTGTGTCATGGTGCAGTGTGTAATGGTGCAGTGTGTAATGGTGCAGTGTGTCATGGTGCAGTGTGTCATGGTGCAGGGTGTCTTGGTGCAGTGTGTAATGGTGCAGTGTGACATGGTGCAGTGTGTAATGGTGCAGTGTGTCATGTTGCAGTGTGTCATGGTGCAGTGTTAAAGATGCAGGGTGACATGGTGCAGTGTGTAATGTTGCAGTATGACATGGTGCAGTGTGTCATGGTGCAGTGTGTCATGGTGCAGTGTGTCATGGTGCAGTGTGTCATGGTGCAGTGTATCATGTTTCAGTGTGTCTTGGTGCAGTGTGTAATGATGCAGTGTGTAATGGTGCAGTGTGTAATGGTGCAGTGTGTCATGATCCAGTGTGTCATGGTGCAGTGTGTAATGGTGCAGTGTTTAATGGTGCAATGTGTCATGGTGCAGTGTGTAATGGTGCAGTGTGTCATGGTGCAGTGTGTAATTGTTCAGTGTGTCATGGTGCATTGTGTCATGGTGCTGTGTGTAATGGTGCATTGTGTCATGTTGCAGTGTGTCATGGTGCAGTGTGTCCTGGTGCAGTTTGTCATGGTGCAGTGTGTAATGGTGCAGTGTGTCATGGTGCAGTGTTTAATGGTGCTGTGCGTAATGTTGCAGTGTGTAATGGTGCAGTGAGCAATGGTGCAGTTTGTCATGTTGCAGTGTGACATGGTGCAGTGTGTAATGGTGCAGTGCGTAATGGTGCAGTGTGTCATGGTGCAGTGTGTCATGGTGCAGTGTGTCATGGTGCAGTGTGTCATAGTGCAGTGTGTAATTGTTCAGTGTGCCATGGTGCAGTATGTAAAGTTGCATTGTGTAATGGTGCAGTGTGTAATGGTGCAGTGTGTAATGGTGCAGTGTGTCATGGTGCAGTGTGTAATGGTGCAGTGTGTCATGGTGCAGTGTATAATGGTGCAGTGCGTAATGGTGCAGTGTGTTATGGTGCAGTGTGTAATGGTGCAGGATGTCGTGGTGCATTCTGCCATGGTGCTGTGTGTAATGGTGCAGTGTGTCATCGTGCAGTGTGTTATGGTGCAGTGATCAATGGTGCAGTGTCTCATGGTGCAGAGTGTAATGGTGCAGTGTGTGATGATGCAGTGGGTCATGGTGCAGTGTGACATGGTGCAGTGTGTCATGGTGCAGTGTGACATGGTGCAGTGTGTCATGGTGCAGTGTTTCATGGTGCATTGTGTCATGGTGCAGTATGTAATGGCGCCGTGTGTCATGATCCAGTGTGTCATGGTGCAGTGTGTCATGGTGCAGTGTGTCATGGTTCAGTGTGTAATGGTGCAGTGTGTAATGGTGCAGTGTGTCATGGTGCAGTGTGTCATGGTGCAGTGTGTAATGGTGCAGTTTGTCATGTTTCAGTGTGTCATGGTGCAGTGTGACATGGTGCAGTGTGTCATGGTGCATTGTGACATGGTGCAGAGTGTAATGGTGCCGGGTTTCATGGTGCAGTGTGTCATGGTGCAGTGTGTCATGGTGCAGTGTGTAATGGTCAAGTGAGTCATGGTGCAGTGTGTAATGGTGCAGGATGTCGTGGTGCAGTCTGCCATGGTGCAGTGTGTAATGGTGCAGTGTGTCATGGTGCAGTGTGTCATGGTGCAGTGATCAATGGTGCAGTGTCTCATGGTGCAGAGTGTAATGGTGCAGTGTGTGATGATGCAGTGGGTCATGGTGCAGTGTGACATGGTGCAGTGTGTCATGGTGCAGTGTGACATGGTGCAGTGTGTCATGGTGCAGTGTGTCATGGTGCAGTGTGTCATGGTGCAGTGTGTCATGGTGCAGTGTGTAATGGCGCCGTGTGTCATGGTGCAGTGTGTAATGGTGCAGTGTGTAATGGTGCAGTGTGTCATGGTGCAGTGTGTCATGGTGCAGGGTGTCATGGTGCAGTGTGTAATGGTGCAGTGTGACATGGTGCAGTGTGTAATGGTGCAGTGTGTCATGTTGCAGTGTGTCATGGTGCAGTGTGTCATGTTGCAGTGTTAAAGGTGCAGGGTGACATTGTGCAGTGTGTAATGTTGCAGTAGGACATGGTGCAGTGTGTCATGGTGCAGTGTGTCTTGGTGCAGTGTGTCATGGTGCAGTGTGTCATGGTGCAGTGTATCATGTTTCAGTGTGTCTTGCTGCAGTGTGTAATGATGCAGTGTGTAATGGTGCAGTGTGTCATGATCCAGTGTGTCATGGTGCAGTGTGTAATGGTGCAGTGTGTAATGGTGCAGTGTGTCATGATCCAGTGTGTCATGGTGCAGTGTGTAATGGTGCAGTGTTTAATGGTGCAATGTGTCATGGTGCAGTGTGTAATGGTGCAGTGTGTCATGGTGCAGTGTGTAATTGTTCAGTGTGTCATGGTGCATTGTGTCATGGTGCTGTGTGTAATGGTGCATTGTGTCATGTTGCAGTGTGTCATGGTGCAGTGTGTCCTGGTGCAGTGTGTCATGGTGCAGTGTGTAATGGTGCAGTGTGTCATGGTGCAGTGTTTAATGGTGCTGTGTGTAATAGTGCAGTGTGCAATGGTGCAGTGAGCAATGGTGCAGTTTGTCATGTTGCAGTGTGACATGGTGCAGTGTGTAATGGTGCAGTGCGTAATGGTGCAGTGTGTCATTGTGCAGTGTGTCATGGTGCAGTGTGTCATGGAGCAGTGTGTCATGCTGCAGTGTGTAATTGTTCAGTGTGTCATGGTGCAGTATGTATAGTTGCATTGTGTAATGGTGCAGTGTGTCATGGTGCAGTGTGTAATGGTGCAGTGTGTCATGTTGCAGTGTGTAATGGTGCAGTGTGTCATGGTGCTGTGTGTAATGGTGCAGTGTGTCATGGTGCAGTGTGTCAAGGTGCAGTGATCAATGGTGCAGTGTCTCATGGTGCAGAGTGTAATGGTGCAGTGTGTGATGATGCAGTGGGTCCTGGTGCAGTGTGACATGGTGCAGAGTGTCATGGTGCAGTGTGTCATGGTGCAGTGTGACATGGTGCAGCGTGTCATGGTGCAGTGTGTCATGGTGCAGTGTGTCATGTTGCAGTGTGTAATGGCGCAGTGTGTCATGATCCAGTGTGTCATGGTGCAGTGTGTCATGGTGCAGTGTGTAATGGTGCAGTGTGTAATGGTGCAGTGTGTCATTGTGCAGTGTGTCATGGTGCAGGGTGTCATGGTGCAGTGTGTAATGGTGCAGTGTGACATGGTGCAGTGTGTAATGGTGCAGTGTGTCATGTTGCAGTGTGTCATGGTGCAGTGTTAAAGATGCAGGGTGACATGGTGCAGTGTGTAATGTTGCAGTATGACATGGTGCAGTGTGTCATGGTGCAGTGTATCATGTTTCAGTGTGTCTTGGTGCAGTGTGTAATGATGCAGTGTGTAATGGTGCAGTGTGTCATGATCCAGTGTGTCATGGTGCAGTGTGTAATGGTGCAGTGTGTAATGGTGCAGTGTGTCATGATCCAGTGTGTCATGGTGCAGTGTGTAATGGTGCAGTGTTTAATGGTGCAATGTGTCATGGTGCAGTGTGTAATGGTGCAGTGTGTCATGGTGCAGAGTGTAATTGTTCAGTGTGTCATGGTGCATTGTGTCATGGTGCTGTGTGTAATGGTGCATTGTGTCATGTTGCAGTGTGTCATGGTGCAGTGTGTAATGGTGCAGTGTGTCATGGTGCAGTGTTTAATGGTGCTGTGCGTAATGGTGCAGTGTGTAATGGTGCAGTGAGCAATGGTGCAGTTTGTCATGTTGCAGTGTGACATGGTGCAGTGTGTAATGGTGCAGTGCGTAATGGTGCAGTGTGTCATGGTGCAGTGTGTCATGGTGCAGTGTGTCATGGTGCAGTGTGTCATGGTGCAGTGTGCAATTGTTCAGTGTGTCATGGTGCAGTATGTAAAGTTGCATTGTGTAATGGTGCAGTGTGTAATGGTGCAGTGTTTAATGGTGCAATGTGTCATGGTGCAGTGTGTAATGGTGCAGTGTGTCATGGTGCAGTGTGTAATTGTTCAGTGTGTCATGGTGCATTGTGTCATGGTGCTGTGTGTAATGGTGCATTGTGTCATGTTGCAGTGTGTCATGGTGCAGTGTGTCCTGGTGCAGTGTGTCATGGTGCAGTGTGTAATGGTGCAGTGTGTCATGGTGCAGTGTTTAATGGTGCTGTGTGTAATAGTGCAGTGTGTAATGGTGCAGTGAGCAATGGTGCAGTTTGTCATGTTGCAGTGTGACATGGTGCAGTGTGTAATGGTGCAGTGCGTAATGGTGCGGTGTGTCATTGTGCAGTGTGTCATGGTGCAGTGTGTCATGGTGCAGTGTGTCATGGTGCAGTGTGTAATTGTTCAGTGTGTCATGGTGCAGTATGTATAGTTGCATTGTGTAATGGTGCAGTGTGTCATGGTGCAGTGTGTACTGGTGCAGTGTGTAATGTTTCAGCGTGTCATGGTGCAGCGTGTCATGGTGCAGTGTGCAAAGGTGCAGTTTGTCATGGTTCAGTGTGTCATGGTGCAGTGTGACATGGTGCAGTGTGTCATGGTGCATTGTGACATGGTGCCGAGTGTAATGGTGCCGAGTTTCATTGTGCAGTGTGTCATGGTGCAGTGTGTCATGGTGCAGTGTGTAATGGTCAAGTGTGTCATGGTGCAGTGTGTAATGGTGCAGGGTGTCGTGGTGCAGTCTGCCATGGTGCAGTGTGTAATGTTGCAGTGTGGCATGGTGCAGTGTGTCATGGTGCAGTGATCAATGGTGCAGTGTCTCATGGTGCAGAGTGTAATGGTGCCGTGTGTGATGATGCAGTGGGTCATGGTGCAGTGTGACATGGTGCAGTGTGTCATGGTGCAGTGTGTCATGGTGCAGTGTGTCATGTTGCAGTGTGTCATGGTGCAGTGTGTCATGGTGCAGTGTGTAATGGTGCAGTGTGTCATGATCCAGTGTGTCATGGTGCAGTGTGTCATGGTGCAGTGTGCAAAGGTGCAGTGTGTAATGGTGCTGTGTATCATGGTGCAGTGTGTCATGGTGCAGTGTGTCATGGTGCAGTGTGTAATGGTGCAGTGTGACATGGTGCAGTGTGTAAGGGTGCAGTGTGTCATGTTGCATTGTGTCATGGTGCAGTGCTAATGGTGCAGGGTGACATGGTGCAGTGTGTGATGGTGCAGTATGACATGGTGCAGTGTGTCATGGTGCTGTGTGTCATGGTGCAGTGTGTCATGGTGCACTGTGTCATGGTGCAGTGTATCATGTTTCAGTGCGTCTTGGTGCAGTGTGTAATGATGCAGTGTGTAATGGTGCAGTGTGTCATGATCCAGTGTGTCATGGTGCAGTGTGTAATGGTGCAGTGTGTAATGGTGCAGTGTGTCATGATCCAGTGTGTCATGGTGCAGTGTGTAATGGTGCAGTGTTTAATGGTGCAAAGTGTCATGGTGCAGTGTGTAATGGTGCACTGTGTCATGGTGCAGTGTGTAATTGTTCAGTGTGTCATGGTGCATTGTGTCATGGTGCAGTGTGTAATGGTGCATTGTGTCATGTTGCAGTGTGTCATGGTGCAGTGGGTCATGGTGCAGTGTGTCATGGTGCAGTGTGTAATGGTGCAGTGTGTCATGGTGCAGTGTTTAATGGTGCTGTGTGTAATGGTGCAGTGTGTAATGGTGCAGTGAGCAATGGTGCAGTTTGTCATGGTGCAGTGTGACATGGTGCAGTGTGTCATGGTGCAGTGTGTCATGGTGCAGTGTGTCATGGTGCAGTGTGTCATAGTGCAGTGTGTAATTGTTCAGTGTGTCATGGTGCAGTATGTAAAGTTGCATTGTGTAATGGTGCAGTGTGTAATGGTGCAGTGTGTCATGGTGCAGTGTGTAATGGTGCAGTTTGTCATGTTGCAGTGTATAATGGTGCAGTGCGTAATGGTGCAGTGTGTCATGGTGCAGTGTGTAATGGTGGAGGATGTATTGGTGCATTCTGCCATGGTGCATTGTGTAATGGTGCAGTGTGTCATGGTGCAGTGTGTCATGGTGCAGTGATCAATGGTGCAGTGTCTCATGGTGCAGAGGGTAATGGTGCAGTGTGTGATGATGCAGTGGGTCATGGTGCAGTGTGACATGGTGCAGTGTGTCATGGTGCAGTGTGACATGGTGCAGTGTGTCATGGTGCAGTGTTTCATGGTGCAGTGTGTCATGGTGCAGTGTGTAATGGCGCCGTTTGTCATGATCCAGTGTGTCATGGTGCAGTGTGTCATGGTGCAGTTTGTCTTGGTTCAGTGTGTCATGGTGCAGTGTGTAATGGTGCAGTGTGTCATGGTGCAGTGTGTCATGGTGCAGTGTGTAATGGTGCAGTTTGTCATGTTTCAGTGTGTCATGGTGCAGTGTGACATGGTGCAGTGTGTCATGGTGCATTGTGACATGGTGCAGAGTGTAATGGTGCCGGGTTTCATGCTGCAGTGTGTCATTGTGCAGTGTGTCATGGTGCAGTGTGTAATGGTCAAGTGAGTCATGGTGCAGTGTGTAATGGTGCAGGATGTCGTGGTGCAGTCTGCCATGGTGCAGTGTGTAATGGTGCAGTGTGTCCTGGTGCAGTGTGTCATGGTGCAGTGATCAATGGTGCAGTGTCTCATGGTGCAGAGTGTAATGGTGCAGTGTGTGATGATGCAGTGGGTCATGGTGCAGTGTGACATGGTGCAGTGTGTCATGGTGCAGTGTGACATGGTGCAGTGTGTCATGGTGCAGTGTGTCATGGTGCAGTGTGTCATGGTGCAGTGTGTCATGGTGCAGTGTGTAATGGCGCCGTGTGTCTTGATCCAGTGTGTTATGGTGCAGTGTGTCATGGTGCAGTGTGTAATGGTGCAGTGTGTAATGGTGCAGTGTGTCATGGTGCAGTGTGTCATGGTGCTGGGTGTCATGGTGCAGTGTGTAATGGTGCAGTGTGACATGGTGCAGTGTGTAATGGTGCAGTGTGTCATGTTGCAGTGTGTCAGGGTGCAGTGTTAAAGGTGCAGGGTGACATGGTGCAGTGTGTAACGTTGCAGTATGACATGGTGCAGTGTGTCATGGTGCAGTGTGTCATGGTGCAGTGTGTCGTGGTGCAGTGTGTCATGGTGCAGTGTATCATGTTTCAGTGTGTCTTTGTGCAGTGTGTAATGATGCAGTGTGTAATGGTGCAGTGTGTCATGATCCAGTGTGTCATGGTGCAGTGTGTAATGGTGCAGTGTGTAATGGTGCAGTGTGTCATGATCCAGTGTGTCATGGTGCAGTGTGTAATGGTGCAGTGTTTAATGGTGCAATGTGTCATGGTGCAGTGTGTAATGGTGCAGTGTGTCATGGTGCAGTGTGTAATTGTTCAGTGTGTCATGGTGCATTGTGTCATGGTGCTGTGTGTAATGGTGCATTGTGTCATGTTGCAGTGTGTCATGGTGCAGTGTGTCCTGGTGCAGTGTGTCATGGTGCAGTGTGTAATGGTGCAGTGTGTCATGGTGCAGTGTTTAATGGTGCTGTGTGTAATAGTGCAGTGTGTAATGGTGCAGTGAGCAATGGTGCAGTTTGTCATGTTGCAGTGTGACATGGTGCAGTGTGTAATGGTGCAGTGCGTAATGGTGCAGTGTGTAATGGTGCTGTGTGTCATGGTGCAGTGTGTCATGGTGCAGTGTGTCATGGTGCAGTGTGTCATTGTGCAGTGTGTCATGGTGCAGTGTGTCATGGTGCAGTGTGTCATGGTGCAGTGTGTAATTGTTCAGTGTGTCATGGTGCAGTATGTATAGTTGCATTGTGTAATGGTGCAGTGTGTCATGGTGCAGTGTGTAATGGTGCAGTGTGTCATGTTGCAGTGTGTAATGGTGCAGTGTGTCATGGTGCTGTGCGTAATGGTGCAGTGTGTCATGGTGCAGTGTGTCATGGTGCAGTGATCAATGGTGCAGTGTCTCATGGTGCAGAGTGTAGTGGTGCAGTGTGTGATGATGCAGTGGGTCCTGGTGCAGTGTGACATGGTGCAGAGTGTCATGGTGCAGTGTGTCATGGTGCAGTGTGACATGGTGCAGTGTGTCATGGTGCAGTGTGTCATGGTGCAGTGTGTCATGTTGCAGTGTGTAATGGCGCAGTGTGCCATGATCCAGTGTGTCATGGTGCAGTGTGTCATGGTGCAGTGTGTAATGGTGCAGTGTGTAATGGTGCAGTGTGTCATGGTGCAGTGTGTCATGGTGCAGGGTGTCATGGTGCAGTGTGTAATGGTGCAGTGTGACATGGTGCAGTGTGTAATGGTGCAGTGTGTCATGTTGCAGTGTGTCATGGTGCAGTGTTAAAGATGCAGTGTGACATGGTGCAGTGTGTAATGTTGCAGTATGACATGGTGCAGTGTGTCATGGTGCAGTGTGTCATGGTGCAGTGTGTCATAGTGCAGTGTGTCATGGTGCAGTGTATCATGTTTCAGTGTGTCATGGTGCAGTGTGTCATGGTGCAGTGTGTAATGGTCAAGTGTGTCATGGTGCAGTGTGTAATGGAGCAGGGTGTCGTGGTGCAGTCTGCCATGGTGCAGTGTGTAATGGTGCAGTGTGTCATGGTGCTGTGTGTCATGGTGCAGTGATCAATGGTGCAGTGTCTCATGGTGCAGAGTGTAATGGTGCAGTGTGTGATGATGCAGTGGGTCATGGTGCAGTGTGACATGGTGCAGTGTGTCATGGTGCAGTGTGACATGGTGCAGTGTGACATGGTGCAGTGTGTCATGGTGCAGTGTGTCATGTTGCAGTGTGTAATGGCGCAGTGTGTCATGATCCAGTGTGTCATGGTGCAGTGTGTCATGGTGCAGTGTGTAATGGTGCAGTGTGTAATGGTGCAGTGTGTCATGGTGCAGTGTGTCATGGTGCAGGGTGTCATGGTGCAGTGTGTAATGGTGCAGTGTGACATGGTGTAGTGTGTAATGGTGCAGTGTGTCATGTTGCAGTCTGTCATGGTGCAGTGTTAAAGATGCAGGGTGACATGGTGCAGTGTGTAATGTTGCAGTATGACATGGTGCAGTGTGTCATGGTGCAGTGTGTCATGGTGCAGTGTGTCATGGTGCAGTGTGTCATGGTGCAGTGTATCATGTTTCAGTGTGTCTTGCTGCAGTGTGTAATGATGCAGTGTGTAATGGTGCAGTGTGTCATGATCCAGTGTGTCATGGTGCAGTGTGTAATGGTGCAGTGTGTAATGGTGCAGTGTGTCATGATCCAGTGTGTCATGGTGCAGTGTGTAATGGTGCAGTGTTTAATGGTGCAATGTGTCATGGTGCAGTGTGTAATGGTGCAGTGTGTCATGGTGCAGTGTGTAATTGTTCAGTGTGTCATGGTGCATTGTGTCATGGTGCTGTGTGTAATGTTGCATTGTGTCATGTTGCAGTGTGTCATGGTGCAGTGTGTCCTGGTGCAGTGTGTCATGGTGCAGTGTGTAATGGTGCAGTGTGTCATGGTGCAGTGTTTAATGGTGCTGTGTGTAATGGTGCAGTGTGTAATGGTGCAGTGAGCAATGGTGCAGTTTGTCATGTTGCAGTGTGACATGGTGCAGTGTGTAATGGTGCAGTGCGTAATGGTGCAGTGTGTCATGGTGCAGTGTGTCATGGTGCAGTGTGTCATGGTGCAGTGTGTAATTGTTCAGTGTGTCATGGTGCAGTATGTAAAGTTGCATTGTGTAATGGTGCAGTGTGTAATGGTGCAGTGTGTAATGGTGTAGTGTGTCATGTTGCAGTGTGTAATGGTGCAGTGTGTCATGGTGCAGTGTGTAATGGTGCAGTGTGTAATGGTGCAGTGTGTCATGGTGCAGTGTGTAATGGTACAGTGTGTCATGATGCAGTGTGTCTTGGTTCAGTGTGTCATGGTGCAGTGTGTAATGGTGCAGTGTGTCATGGTGCAGTGTGTAATGGTGCGGTGTGAAATGGTGCAGTGTGTCATGGTGCAGTGTGTCATGGTGCAGTGTGTAATGGTTCAGTGTGTCATGGTGCAGTGTGTAATGGTGCAGTGTGTCATGGTGCAGTGAGACTTGGTGCAGTGTGTCATGGTTCAGTGTGTCATGGTGCACTGTGTAATGGTGCAGTGTGTCATGGTGCAGTGTGACATGGTGCAGTGTGACATGCTGCAGTGTGTAATGTTTCAGCGTGTCATGGTGCAGTGTGTCATGGTGCAGTGTGTAATGGTGCAGTTTGTCATGGTTCAGTGTGTCATGGTGCAGTGTGACATGGTGCAGTGTGACATGGTGCAGAGTGTAATGGTGCCGAGTTTCATGGTGCAGTGTGTCATGGTGCAGTGTGTCATGGTGCAGTGTGTAATGGTCAAGTGTGTCATGGTGCAGTATGTAATGGTGCAGGGTGTCGTGGTGCAGTCTGCCATGGTGCAGTGTGTAATGGTGCAGTGTGTCATGGTGCAGTGTGTCATGGTGCAGTGATCAATGGTGCAGTGTCTCATGGTGCAGAGTGTAATGGTGCAGTGTGTGATGATGCAGTGGGTCATGGTGCAGTGTGACATGGTGCAGTGTGTCATGGTGCAGTGTGACATGGTGCAGTGTGTCATGTTGCAGTGAGTCATGGTGCAGTGTGTCATGGTTCAGTGTGTCATGGTGCAGTGTGTCATGATCCAGTGTGTCATGGTGCAGCGTGTCATGGTGCAGTGTGCAAAGGTGCAGTGTGTAATGGTGCTGTGTGTCATGGTGCAGTGTGTCATGGTGCAGTGTGTCATGGTGCAGTGTGTAATGGTGCAGTGTGACATGGTGCAGTGTGTAAGGGTGCAGTGTGTCATGTTGCAGTGTGTCATGGTGCAGTGTTAATGGTGCAGGGTGACATGGTGCAGTGTGTGATGGTGCAGTATGACATGGTGCAGTGTGTCATGGTGCTGTGTGTCATGGTGCAGTGTGTCATGGTGCAGTGTGTCATGGTGCAGTGTATCATGGTGCAGTGTATCATGTTTCAGTGTGTCTTGGTGCAGTGTGTAATGATGCAGTGTGTAATGGTGCAGTGTGTCATGATCCAGTGTGTCATGATGCAGTGTGTAATGGTGCAGTGTGTAATGGTGCAGTGAGCAATGGTGCAGTTTGTCATGGTGCAGTGTGTTATGGTGCAGTGTGTCATGGTGCAGTGTGTCATGGTGCAGTGTGTCATGGTGCAGTGTGTCATAGTGCAGTGTGTAATTGTTCAGTGTGTCATGGTGCAGTATGTAAAGTTGCATTGTGTAATGGTGCAGTGTGTAATGGTGCAGTGCGTAATGGTGCAGTGTGTCATGGTGCAGTGTGTCATGGTGCAGTGTGTAATGGTGCAGTGTGACATGGTGCAGTGTGTAAGGGTGCAGTGTGTCATGTTGCAGTGTGTCATGGTGCAGTGTTAATTGTGCAGGGTGACATGGTGCAGTGTGTGATGGTGCAGTATGACATGGTGCAGTGTGTCATGGTGCAGTGTGTCATGGTGCAGTGTGTCATGGTGCAGTGTATCATGTTTCAGTGTGTCTTGGTGCAGTGTGTAATGATGCAGTGTGTCATGGTGCAGTGTGTCATGATCCAGTGTGTCATGATGCAGTGTGTAATGGTGCAGTGTGTAATGGTGCAGTTTGTCATGGAGCAGTGTGACATGGTGCAGTGTGTCATGGTGCAGTGTGTCATAGTGCAGTGCGTAATTGTTCAGTGTGTCATGGTGCAGTATGTAAAGTTGCATTGTGTAATGGTGCAGTGTGTAATGGTGCAGTGTGTAATGGTGCAGTGTGTCATGGTGCAGTGTGTAATGGTGCAGTGTGTCATGGTGCAGTGTGTAATGGTGCAGTGCGTAATGGTGCAGTGTGCCATGGTGCAGTGTGTAATGGTGCAGTGTGTCATGGTGCAGTGTGTCATTGTGCAGTGTGTCATGGTGCAGTGTGTAATGGTGCAGTGTGTCATGGTGCAGTGTGTAATGGTGCGGTGTGACATGGTGCAGTGTGTCATGGTGCAGTGTGTCATGGTGCAGTGTGTCATGGTGCAGTGAGCAATGCTGCAGTGAGACATGATGCAATGTGTAATGGTTCAGTGTGTCATGGTGCAGTGTGTAATGGTGCAGTGTGTCATGGTGCAGTGAGACTTGGTGCAGTGTGTCATGGTTCAGTGTGACATGGTGCAGTGTGACATGCTGCAGTGTGTAATGTTTCAGCGTGTCATGGTGCAGTGTGTCATCGTGCAGTGTGTAAATGTGCAGTTTGTCATGGTTCAGTGTGTCATGGTGCAGTGTGACATGGTGCAGTGTGTCATCGTGCATTGTGACATGGTGCAGAGTGTAATGGTGCCGAGTTTCATTGTGCAGTGTGTCTTGGTGCAGTGTGTCATGGTGCAGTGTGTAATGGCCAAGTGTGTCATGGTGCAGTGTGTAATGGTGCAGGGTGTCGTGGTGCAGTCTGCCATGGTGCAGTGTGTAATGGTGCAGTGTGTCATGGTGCAGTGTGTCATGGTGCAGTGATCAATGGTGCAGTGTCTCATGGTGCAGAGTGTAATGGTGCATTGTGTGATGATGCAGTGGGTCATGGTGCAGTGTGACATGGTGCAGTGTGTCATGGTGCAGTTTGACATGGTGCAGTGTGACATGGTGCAGTGTGTCATGGTGCAGTGTGTCATGGTGCAGTGTGTAATGGCGCAGTGTGTCATGATCCAGTGTGTCATGGTGCAGTGTGTAATGGTGCAGTGTGTAATGGTGCAGTGTGTCATGGTGCAGTGTGTCATGGTGCAGGGTGTCATGGTGCAGTGTGTAATGGTGCAGTGTGACATGGTGTAGTGTGTAATGGTGCAGTGTGTCATGTTGCAGTGTGTCATGGTGCAGTGTTAAAGATGCAGGGTGACATGGTGCAGTGTGTAATGTTGCAGTATGACATGGTGCAGTGTGTCATGGTGCAGTGTGTAATGGTGCAGTGTGTCATGGTGCAGTGTGTCATGGTGCAGTGTATCATGTTTCAGTGTGTCTTGCTGCAGTGTGTAATGATGCAGTGTGTAATGGCGCAGTGTGTCATGATCCAGTGTGTCATGGTGCAGTGTGTAATGGTGCAGTGTGTAATGGTGCAGTGTGTCATGATCCAGTGTGTCATGGTGCAGTGTGTAATGGTGCAGTGTTTAATGGTGCAATGTGTCATGGTGCAGTGTGTAATGGTGCAGTGTGTCATGGTGCAGTGTGTAATTGTTCAGTGAGTCATGGTGCATTGTGTCATGGTGCTGTGTGTAATGGTGCATTGTGTCATGTTGCAGTGTGTCATGGTGCAGTGTGTCCTGGTGCAGTGTGTCATGGTGCAGTGTGTAATGGTGCAGTGTGTCATGGTGCAGTGTTTAATGGTGCTGTGTGTAATGGTGCAGTGTGTAATGGTGCAGTGAGCAATGGTGCAGTTTGTCATGTTGCAGTGTGACATGGTGCAGTGTGTAATGGTGCAGTGCGTAATGGTGCAGTGTGTCATGGTGCAGTGTGTCATGGTGCAGTGTGTCATGGTGCAGTGTGTCATGGTGCAGTGTGTAATTGTTCAGTGTGTCATGGTGCAGTATGTAAAGTTGCATTGTGTAATGGTGCAGTGTGTAATGGTGCAGTGTGTAATGGAGTAGTGTGTCATGTTGCAGTGTGTTATGGTGCAGTGTGTCATGGTGCAGTGTGTAATGGTGCAGTGTGTAATGGTGCAGTGTTTCATGGTGCAGTGTGTAATGGTGCAGTGTGTCATGATGCAGTGTGTCATGGTTCAGTGTGTCATGGTGCAGTGTGTAATGGTGCAGTGTGTCATGGTGCAGTGTGTAATGGTGCGGTGTGACATGGTGCAGTGTGTCATGGTGCAGTGTGTCATGGTGCAGTGAGCAATGCTGCAGTGAGACATGATGCAATGTGTAATGGTTCAGAGTGTCATGGTGCAGTGTGTAATGGTGCAGTGTGTCATGGTGCAGTGAGACTTGGTGCAGTGTGTCATGGTTCAGTGTGTCATGGTGCAGTGTATAATGGTGCAGTGTGTCATGGTGCAGTGTGACATGGTGCAGTGTGACATGCTGCAGTGTGTAATGTTTCAGCGTGTCATGGTGCAGTGTGTCATGGTGCAGTGTGTAATGGTGCAGTTTGTCATGGTTCAGTGTGTCATGGTGCAGTGTGACATGGTGCAGTGTGTCATGGTGCATTGTGACATGGTGCAGAGTGTAATGGTGCCGAGTTTCATGGTGCAGTGTGTCATGGTGCAGTGTGTCATGGTGCAGTGTGTAATGGTCAAGTGTGTCATGGTGCAGTGTGTAATGTTGCAGGGTGTCGTGGTGCAGTCTGCCATGGTGCAGTGTGTAATGGTGCAGTGTGTCATGGTGCAGTGTGTCATGGTGCAGTGATCAATGGTGCAGTGTCTCATGGTGCAGAGTGTAATGGTGCAGTGTGTGATGATGCAGTGGGTCATGGTGCAGTGTGACATGGTGCAGTGTGTCATGGTGCAGTGTGACATGGTGCAGTGTGTCATGTTGCAGTGTGTCATGGTGCAGTGTGTCATGGTGCAGTGTGTAATGGTGCAGTGTGTCATGATCCAGTGTGTCATGGTGCAGCGTGTCATGGTGCAGTGTGCAAAGGTGCAGTGTGTAATGGTGCTGTGTGTCATGGTGCAGTTTGTCATGGTGCAGTGTGTCATGGTGCAGTGTGTAATGGTGCAGTGTGACATGGTGCAGTGTGTAAGGGTGCAGTGTGTCATGTTGCAGTGTGTCATGGTGCAGTGTTAATGGTGCAGGGTGACATGGTGCAGTGTGTGATGGTGCAGTATGACATGGTGCAGTGTGTCATGGTGCTGTGTGTCATGGTGCAGTGTGTCATGGTGCAGTGTGTCATGGTGCAGTGTATCATGTTTCAGTGTGTCTTGGTGCAGTGTGTAATGATGCAGTGTGTAATGGTGCAGTGTGTCATGATCCAGTGTGTCATGATGCAGTGTGTAATGGTGCAGTGTGTAATGGTGCAGTGAGCAATGGTGCAGTTTGTCATGGTGCAGTGTGACATGGTGCAGTGTGTCATGGTGCATTGTGTAATGGTGCAGTGTGTCATGGTGCAGTGTGTCATAGTGCAGTGTGTAATTGTTCAGTGTGTCATGGTGCAGTATGTAAAGTTGCATTGTGTAATGGTGCAGTGTGTAATGGTGCTGTGTGTAATGGTGCAGTGTGTAATGGTGCAGTGTGTAATGGTGCAGTGTGTCATGGTGCAGTGTGTAATGGTGCAGTGCGTAATGGTGCAGTGTGTCATGGTGCAGTGTGTAATGGTGCAGTGTGTCATGGTGCAGTGTGTCATTGTGCAGTGTGTCATGGTGCAGTGTGTAATGGTGCAGTGTGTCATGGTGCAGTGTGTAATGGTGCGGTGTGACATGGTGCAGTGTGTCATGGTGCAGTGTGTCATGGTGCAGTGTGTCATGGTGCAGTGAGCAATGGTGCAGTGTGTAATGGTGCTGTGTGTCATGGTGCAGTGTGTAATGGTGCAGTGTGTCATGGTTCAGTGTTTATGGTGTAGTCTGTCATGGTGCAGTGTGTCATGGTGCACTGTGCAATGGTTCAGTGTGTCATGGTGCAGTGTGTCATGGTGCAGTGTGTCATGGTGCAGTGTGTCATGGTGCAGTGTGTCATGGTGCTGTGTGTCATGGTGCAGTGTGTCATGGTGCAGTGTGTCATGGTGCAGTGTGTAATGCTGCAGTGTGTTATGGAGCAGTCTGTCATGGCGCAGTGTGTAATGGTGCAGAGTGTCATGGTGCAGAGTTTAAAGGTGCAGTTTGTCATGGTGCAGTGTGTAATGGTGCAGTGTGTAACGGTGCAGTGTATCATGGTGCAGTGTGTCATGGTGCAGTGTGTCATGGTGCAGTTAGTAATTTTGCAGTGTGTCATGGTGCCGCGTGTCATGGTGCAGTGTGTCATGGTGCAGTGTGTAATGGTGCAGTGTGTAATGGTGCAGTGTGTATTGGTGCAGTGTGACATGGTGCAGTGTGTCATGGTGCAGTTTGTAATGGTGCAGTGTGACATGGTGCAGTGTGTCATGGTGCAGTGTGTCATGGTGCAGTGTGCCATGGTGCAGTGTGTCATGGTGCTGTGAGTCATGGTGCAGTGTGTAAAGGTGCAGTGTGTCATGGTGCAGTTTGTCATGGTGCAGCGTGTCATGGTGCAGCGTGTCATGGTGCAGTGTGTCATGGTGCAGTGTGTCATGGTGCAGTGTGACATGGTGCAGTGTGTAATGTTTCAGTGTGTAATGGTGCAGTGTGTAATGGTGCAGTGTGTCATTGTGCAGTGTTTCATGGTGCAGTGTGTCATGGTGTAGTGTGTAATGGTGCACTGTGTAATGGTGCAGTGTGTAATGGTGCAGTGTGTCATGTTGCAGTGTGTAATGGTGCAGTGTGTCATGGTGCAGTTTGTCATGGTGCAGTGTGTCATGGTGCAATGTGTCATGGTGCACTGTGACATGGTGCAGTGTGACATCGTGCATGTGTCATGGTGCAGTGTGTCATGGTGCAGTGTGACATGGTGTAGTGTGTCATGTTGCAGTGTGTCATGGTGCAGTGTGTAATGGTGCATTGTCTCATGGTGCAGTGTGTCATGGTGCTGTGTGTCATGGTGCAGTGTGTCATGGTGCAGTGTGTCATGGTGCAGTGTGTCATGGTGCAGTGTGTAATGCTGCAGTGTGTTATGGAGCAGTCTGTCATGGCGCAGTGTGTAATGGTGCAGTGTGTCATGGTGCAGTGTGTAATGGTGCAGTGTGTAATGGTGCAGTGTATCATGGTGCAGTGTGTCATGGTGCAGTGTGTCATAGTGCATTGTGTTTTGGTGCAGTGTGTCATGGTGCAGTCTGTAATTTTGCAGTGTGTAATTGTGCCGCGTGTCATGGTGCAGTGTGTCATGGTGCATTGTGTAATGGTGCAATGTATCATGGTGCAGTCTGTCATGGTGCAGTTTGTCATGGTGCAGTGTGACATTGTGCAGTGTGTCATGGTGCAGTTTGTAATGGTGCAGTGTGACATGGTGCAGTGTGTCATGGTGCAGTGTGTCATGGTGCAGTGTGCCATGGTGCAATGTGTCATGGTGCTGTGTGTCATGGTGCAGTGT
Organism: Isurus oxyrinchus; assembly: GCA_026770705.1. Classification (NCBI taxonomy): domain Eukaryota; kingdom Metazoa; phylum Chordata; class Chondrichthyes; order Lamniformes; family Lamnidae; genus Isurus; species Isurus oxyrinchus. The sequence goes on along the minus strand of JANJGN010000696.1, from coordinate 67,926 downwards.
GTAATGGTGCAGTGTGTCATGGTGCGGTTTGTGATGGTGCAGCGTGTCATTTTGCAGCGTGTCATGGTGCAGTGTGTCATGGTGCAGTGTGTCATGGTGCTGTGTGACATGGTGCAGTTTGTAATGTTTCAGTGTGTCATGGTGCAGTGTGTAATGTTGCAGTGTGTCATTGTGCAGTGTGTCATGGTGCAGTGTGTCATGGTGTAGTGTGTCATGGTGCAGTGTGTAATGGTGCAGTGTGTCATGGTGCAGTGTGTAATGGTGCAGTGTGTCATGGTGCAGTTTGTCATGGTGCAGTGTGTCATGGTGCAGTGTGTCATGGTGCAGTGTGACATGGTGCAGTGTGACATTGTGCATGTGTCATGGTGCAGTGTGTCATGGTGCAGTGTGTCATGGTGCAGTCTGTAATGGTGCAGTGTGTAATGGTGCAGTGTGTCATGGTGCAGCGTGTCATGGTGCAGCGTGTCATGGTGCAGCGTGTCAAGGTGCAGCGTGTCATGGTGCAGTGTGTCATGGTGCAGTGTGTAATGGTGCAATGTGTCATGGTGCAGTCTGTCATGGTCTAGTGTGTCATGGTGCAGTGTGTAATGGTGCAGTGTGACATGGTGCAGTGTGTCATGGTGCATTGTGTCATGCTGCAGTGTGTCATGGTGCAGTGTGTCATGGTGCAGTGTGACATGGTGCAGTGTGTAATGTTTCAGTGTGTCATGGTGCAGTGTGTCATGGTGCAGTGTGTAATGGTGCAGTTTGTCATGATATATTGTGTCATGGTGCAGTGTGTAACGGTGCAGTGTTTAATGGTGCAGTGTGTAATTTTGCAGTGTGTCATGATCCAGTGTGTCATGGTGCAGTGTGTCAAGGTGCAGTGTGTCATGGTGCAGTGAGCAATGGTGCAGTGTGTAACGGTGCAGTGTGTCATGGTGCAGTGTGTCATGGTGCAGTGTGTAATGGTGCAGTGTGCAATGGTGCAGTGTGTCATGGTGCAGTGTGTAATGGTGCAGTGTGTCATGGTGCAGTGTGTAATGTTGCAGTGTGTCATGGTGCAGTGTGTAATGGTGCAGTGTGTCATGGTCCAGTGTGTCATGGTGCAGTGTGTCATGGTGCAGTGTGTCATGGTGCAGTGTTAATTGTTCAGTTTGTCATGGTGCAGTGTGTCATGGTGCTGTGTGTCATGGTGCAGTGTGTCATGGTGCAGTGTGTCATGGTGCAGTGAGCAATGGTGCAGTGTGTAATGGTGCAGTGTGCAATGGTGCAGTGTGTCATGGTGCTGTGTGTCATGGTGCAGTGTGTCATGGTGCAGTGTGTCATGGTGCAGTGTGTCATGGTGCAGTGTGTCATGGTGCAATGAGCAATGGTTCAGTGTGTCATGGTGCATTGTGTCATGGTGCAGTGTGTCATGGTGCAGTGTGTAATGGTGCAGTGTGTCATGGTGCAGTGTGTAATAGTGCAGTGTGTCATGGTGCAGTGTGTCATGGTGCAGTGTGTCATGGTGCAGTGTGTAATGGTGCAGTGTGTCATGGTGCAGTTTGTCATGGTGCAGTGTGTCATGGTGCAGTGTGTCATGGTGCAGTGTGTAATGGTGCAGTGTGTCATGGTGCAGTGTGTCATGGTGCAGTGTGTAATGGTGCAGTGTGTCATGGTGCAGTGCGTAATGGTGCAGTGTGTCATGGTGCAGTGTGAAATGGTGCACTGTGTCATGGTGCAGTGTGTAATGGTGCAGTGTTAATGGTGCAGTGTGTCATGGTGCAGTGTGTCATGGTGCAGTGTGTAATGGTGCAGTGTGTCATGGTGCAGTGTGTAATGGTGCAGTGTGTAATGGTGCAGTGTGTCATTGTGCAGTTTGTCATGGTGCAGTGTGTCATGGTGCAGTGTGTCATGGTGCAGCGTGTCATGGTGCAGCGTGTCAAGGTGCAGCGTGTCATGGTGCAGTGTGTCATGGTGCAGTGTGTAATGGTGCAATGTGTCATGGTGCAGTCTGTCATGGTCTAGTGTGTCATGGTGCAGTGTGTAATGGTGCAGTGTGACATGGTGCAGTGTGTCATGGTGCATTGTGTCATGCTGCAGTGTGTCATGGTGCAGTGTGTCATGGTGCAGTGTGACATGGTGCAGTGTGTAATGTTTCAGTGTGTCATGGTGCAGTGTGTCATGGTGCAGTGTGTAATGGTGCAGTTTGTCATGATATATTGTGTCATGGTGCAGTGTGTAACGGTGCAGTGTTTAATGGTGCAGTGTGTAATTTTGCAGTGTGTCATGATCCAGTGTGTCATGGTGCAGTGTGTCAAGGTGCAGTGTGTCATGGTGCAGTGAGCAATGGTGCAGTGTGTAACGGTGCAGTGTGTCATGGTGCAGTGTGTCATGGTGCAGTGTGTAATGGTGCAGTGTGCAATGGTGCAGTGTGTCATGGTGCAGTGTGTAATGGTGCAGTGTGTCATGGTGCAGTGTGTAATGTTGCAGTGTGTCATGGTGCAGTGTGTAATGGTGCAGTGTGTCATGGTCCAGTGTGTCATGGTGCAGTGTGTCATGGTGCAGTGTGTCATGGTGCAGTGTTAATTGTTCAGTTTGTCATGGTGCAGTGTGTCATGGTGCTGTGTGTCATGGTGCAGTGTGTCATGGTGCAGTGTGTCATGGTGCAGTGAGCAATGGTGCAGTGTGTAATGGTGCAGTGTGCAATGGTGCAGTGTGTCATGGTGCTGTGTGTCATGGTGCAGTGTGTCATGGTGCAGTGTGTCATGGTGCAGTGTGTCATGGTGCAGTGTGTCATGGTGCAATGAGCAATGGTTCAGTGTGTCATGGTGCATTGTGTCATGGTGCAGTGTGTCATGGTGCAGTGTGTAATGGTGCAGTGTGTCATGGTGCAGTGTGTAATAGTGCAGTGTGTCATGGTGCAGTGTGTCATGGTGCAGTGTGTCATGGTGCAGTGTGTAATGGTGCAGTGTGTCATGGTGCAGTTTGTCATGGTGCAGTGTGTCATGGTGCAGTGTGTCATGGTGCAGTGTGTAATGGTGCAGTGTGTCATGGTGCAGTGTGTCATGGTGCAGTGTGTAATGGTGCAGTGTGTCATGGTGCAGTGCGTAATGGTGCAGTGTGTCATGGTGCAGTGTGAAATGGTGCACTGTGTCATGGTGCAGTGTGTAATGGTGCAGTGTTAATGGTGCAGTGTGTCATGGTGCAGTGTGTCATGGTGCAGTGTGTAATGGTGCAGTGTGTCATGGTGCAGTGTGTAATGGTGCAGTGTGTAATGGTGCAGTGTGTCATTGTGCAGTTTGTCATGGTGCAGTGTGTCATGGTGCAGTGTGTCATGGTGCAGCGTGTCATGGTGCAGTGTGTCATGGTGCAGTGTGTCATGGTGCAGTGTGTCATGGTGCAGTGTGTCATGGTGCAGTGTTTCATGGTGCAGTGTGTCATGGTGCAGTGTGTCATGGTGCAGTGTGCCATGGTGCAATGTGTCATGGTGCTGTGTGTCATGGTGCAGTGTGTAATGGTGCAGTGTGTCATGGTGCGGTTTGTGATGGTGCAGCGTGTCATTTTGCAGCGTGTCATGGTGCAGTGTGTCATGGTGCAGTGTGTCATGGTGCTGTGTGACATGGTGCAGTTTGTAATGTTTCAGTGTGTCATGGTGCAGTGTGTAATGTTGCAGTGTGTCATTGTGCAGTGTGTCATGGTGCAGTGTGTCATGGTGTAGTGTGTCATGGTGCAGTGTGTAATGGTGCAGTGTGTCATGGTGCAGTGTGTAATGGTGCAGTGTGTCATGGTGCAGTTTGTCATGGTGCAGTGTGTCATGGTGCAGTGTGTCATGGTGCAGTGTGACATGGTGCAGTGTGACATTGTGCATGTGTCATGGTGCAGTGTGTCATGGTGCAGTGTGTCATGGTGCAGTCTGTAATGGTGCAGTGTGTAATGGTGCAGTGTGTCATGGTGCAGCGTGTCATGGTGCAGCGTGTCATGGTGCAGCGTGTCAAGGTGCAGCGTGTCATGGTGCAGTGTGTCATGGTGCAGTGTGTAATGGTGCAATGTGTCATGGTGCAGTCTGTCATGGTCTAGTGTGTCATGGTGCAGTGTGTAATGGTGCAGTGTGACATGGTGCAGTGTGTCATGGTGCATTGTGTCATGCTGCAGTGTGTCATGGTGCAGTGTGTCATGGTGCAGTGTGACATGGTGCAGTGTGTAATGTTTCAGTGTGTCATGGTGCAGTGTGTCATGGTGCAGTGTGTAATGGTGCAGTTTGTCATGATCCAGTGTGTCATGGTGCAGTGTGTAACGGTGCAGTGTTTAATGGTGCAGTGTGTAATTTTGCAGTGTGTCATGATCCAGTGTGTCATGGTGCAGTGTGTCAAGGTGCAGTGTGTCATGGTGCAGTGAGCAATGGTGCAGTGTGTAACGGTGCAGTGTGTCATGGTGCAGCGTGTCATGGTGCAGTGTGTAATGGTGCAGTGTGCAATGGTGCAGTGTGTCATGGTGCAGTGTGTAATGGTGCAGTGTGTCATGGTGCAGTGTGTAATGTTGCAGTGTGTCATGGTGCAGTGTGTAATGGTGCAGTGTGTCATGGTCCAGTGTGTCATGGTGCAGTGTGTCATGGTGCAGTGTGTCATGGTGCAGTGTTAATTGTTCAGTTTGTCATGGTGCAGTGTGTCATGGTGCTGTGTGTCATGGTGCAGTGTGTCATGGTGCAGTGTGTCATGGTGCAGTGAGCAATGGTGCAGTGTGTAATGGTGCAGTGTGCAATGGTGCAGTGTGTCATGGTGCTGTGTGTCATGGTGCAGTGTGTCATGGTGCAGTGTGTCATGGTGCAGTGTGTCATGGTGCAGTGTGTCATGGTGCAATGAGCAATGGTTCAGTGTGTCATGGTGCATTGTGTCATGGTGCAGTGTGTCATGGTGCAGTGTGTAATGGTGCAGTGTGTCATGGTGCAGTGTGTAATAGTGCAGTGTGTCATGGTGCAGTGTGTCATGGTGCAGTGTGTCATGGTGCACTGTGTAATGGTGCAGTGTGTCATGGTGCAGTTTGTCATGGTGCAGTGTGTCATGGTGCAGTGTGTCATGGTGCAGTGTGTAATGGTGCAGTGTGTCATGGTGCAGTGTGTCATGGTGCAGTGTGTAATGGTGCAGTGTGTCATGGTGCAGTGCGTAATGGTGCAGTGTGTCATGGTGCAGTGTGAAATGGTGCAGTGTGTCATGGTGCAGTGTGTAATGGTGCAGTGTTAATGGTGCAGTGTGTCATGGTGCAGTGTGTCATGGTGCAGTGTGTAATGGTGCAGTGTGTCATGGTGCAGTGTGTAATGGTGCAGTGTGTAATGGTGCAGTGTGTCATTGTGCAGTTTGTCATGGTGCAGTGTGTCATGGTGCAGTGTGTCATGGTGCAGCGTGTCATGGTGCAGTGTGTCATGGTGCAGTGTGTCATGGTGCAGTGTGTCATGGTGCAGTGTGTCATGGTGCAGTGTTTCATGGTGCAGTGTGACATGGTGCAGTGTGTAATGTTTCAGTGTGTCATGGTGCAGTGTGTCATGGTGCAGTGTGTAATGGTGCAGGTTGTCATGATCCAGTGTGTCATCGTGCAGTGTGTCAAGGTGCAGTGTGTCATGGTGCAGTGAGCAATTTTGCAGTGTGTTACGGTGCAGTGTGTAATGGTGCAGTGTGTTTTGGTGCAGTGTGTAATGGTGCAGTGTGCAATGGTGCAGTGTGTCATGGTGCAGTGTGTAATGGTGCAGTGTGTCATGGTGCAGTGTGTAATGGTGCAGTGTGTAATGGTGCAGTGTGTAATGGTGCAGTGTGTCATGGTGCAGTGTGTCATGGTGCAGTGTGTCATGGTGCAGTGTGTAATGGTGCACTGTGTCATGGTGCAGTGTGTAATGGTGCAGTGTGTAATGGTGCAGTGTGTCATGGTGCAGTGTGTAATGGTGCAGTGTGTCATGGTGCAGTGTGTAATGGTGCAGTGTGTCATGGTGCAGTGTGTCATGGTGCAGTGTGTAATGGTGCAGTGTGTCATGGTGCAGTGTGTCATGGTGCAGTGTGTCATGGTGCAGTGTTAATCGTTCAGTGTGTCATGGTGCTGTGTGTCATGGTGCAGTGTGTCATGGTGCAGTTTGTCATGGTGCAGTGAGCAATGGTGCAGTGTGTAATGGTGCAGTGTGTCATGGTGCAGTGTGTCATGGTGCAGTGTGTCATGGTGCAGTGAGCAATGGTTCAGTGTGTCATGGTGCAGTGTGTCATGGTGCAGTGTGTTATGGTGCAGTGTGTCATGGTGCAGTGTGTAATGGTGCAGTGTGTCATGGTGCAGTGTGTCATGGTGCAGTGTGTCATGGTGCAGTGTGTAATGGTGCAGTGTGTCATGGTGCAGTTTGTCATGGTGCAGTGTGTCATGGTGCAGTGTGTCATGGTGCAGTGTGTAATGGTGCAGTGTGTCATGGTGCAGTGCGTAATGGTGCAGTGTGTCATGGTGCAGTGTGTCATGGTGCAGTGATCAATGGTGCAGTGTCTCATGGTGCAGAGTGTAATGGTGCATTGTGTGATGATGCAGTGGGTCATGGTGCAGTGTGACATGGTGCAGTGTGACATGGTGCAGTGTGACATGGTGCAGTGTGTCATGGTGCAGTGTGTCATGGTGCAGTGTGTAATGGCGCAGTGTGTCATGATCCAGTGTGTCATGGTGCAGTGTGTCATGGTGCAGTGTGTAATGGTGCAGTGTGTAATGGTGCAGTGTGTCATGGTGCAGTGTGTCATGGTGCAGGGTGTCATGGTGCAGTGTGACATGGTGTAGTGTGTAATGGTGCAGTGTGTCATGTTGCAGTGTGTCATGGTGCAGTGTTAAAGATGCAGGGTGACATGGTGCAGTGTGTAATGTTGCAGTATGACATGGTGCAGTGTGTCATGGTGCAGTGTGTCATGGTGCAGTGTGTCATGGTGCAGTGTGTCATGGTGCAGTGTATCATGTTTCAGTGTGTCTTGCTGCAGTGTGTAATGATGCAGTGTGTAATGGTGCAGTGTGTCATGATCCAGTGTGTCATGGTGCAGTGTGTAATGGTGCAGTGTGTAATGGTGCAGTGTGTCATGATCCAGTGTGTCATGGTGCAGTGTGTAATGGTGCAGTGTTTAATGGTGCAATGTGTCATGGTGCAGTGTGTAATGGTGCATTGTGTCTTGGTGCAGTGTGTAATTGTTCAGTGTGTCATGGTGCATTGTGTCATGGTGCTGTGTGTAATGGTGCATTGTGTCATGTTGCAGTGTGTCATGGTGCAGTGTGTCCTGGTGCAGTGTGTCATGGTGCAGTGTGTAATGGTGCAGTGTGTCATGGTGCAGTGTTTAATGGTGCTGTGTGTAATGGTGCAGTGTGTAATGGTGCAGTGAGCAATGGTGCAGTTTGTCATGTTGCAGTGTGACATGGTGCAGTGTGTAATGGTGCAGTGCGTAATGGTGCAGTGTGTCATGGTGCAGTGTGTCATGGTGCAGTGTGTAATTGTTCAGTGTGTCATGGTGCAGTATGTAAAGTTGCATTGTGTAATGGTGCAGTGTGTAATGGTGCAGTGTGTAATGGAGTAGTGTGTCATGTTGCAGTGTGTTATGGTGCAGTGTGTCATGGTGCAGTGTGTAATGGTGCAGTGTGTCATGGTGCAGTGTGTCATGGTGCAGTGTGTAATGGTGCAGTGTGTCATGATGCAGTGTGTCATGGTTCAGTGTGTCATGGTGCAGTGTGTAATGGTGCAGTGTGTCATGGTGCAGTGTGTAATGGTGCGGTGTGACATGGTGCAGTGTGTCATGGTGCAGTGTGTCATGGTGCAGTGAGCAATGCTGCAGTGAGACATGATGCAATGTGTAATGGTTCAGTTTGTCATGGTGCAGTGTGTAATGGTGCAGTGTGTCATGGTGCAGTGAGACTTGGTGCAGTGTGTCATGGTTCAGTGTGTCATGGTGCAGTGTGTAATGGTGCAGTGTGTCATGGTGCAGTGTGACATGGTGCAGTGTGACATGCTGCAGTTTGTAATGTTTCAGCGTGTCATGGTGCAGTGTGTCATGGTGCAGTGTGTAATGGTGCAGTTTGTCATGGTTCAGTGTGTCATGGTGCTGTGTGACATGGTGCAGTGTGTCATGGTGCATTGTGACATGGTGCAGAGTGTAATGGTGCCGAGTTTCATGGTGCAGTGTGTCATGGTGCAGTGTGTCATGGTGCAGTGTGTAATGGTCAAGTGTGTCATGGTGCAGTGTGTAATGGTGCAGGGTGTCGTGGTGCAGTCTGCCATGGTGCAGTGTGTAATGGTGCAGTGTGTCATGGTGCAGTGTGTCATGGTGCAGTGATCAATGGTGCAGTGTCTCATGGTGCAGAGTGTAATGGTGCAGTGTGTGATGATGCAGTGGGTCATGGTGCAGTGTGACATGGTGCAGTGTGTCATGGTGCAGTGTGACATGGTGCAGTGTGTCATGTTGCAGTGTGTCATGGTGCAGTGTGTCATGGTGCAGTGTGTAATGGTGCAGTGTGTCATGATCCAGTGTGTCATGGTGCAGCGTGTCATGGTGCAGTGTGCAAAGGTGCAGTGTGTAATGGTGCTGTGTGTCATGGTGCAGTGTGTCATGGTGCAGTGTGTCATGGTGCAGTGTGTAATGGTGCAGTGTGACATGGTGCAGTGTGTAAGGGTGCAGTGTGTCATGTTGCAGTGTGTCATGGTGCAGTGTTAATGGTGCAGGGTGACATGGTGCAGTGTGTGATGGTGCAGTATGACATGGTGCAGTGTGTCATGGTGCTGTGTGTCATGGTGCAGTGTGTCATGGTGCAGTGTGTCATGGTGCAGTGTATCATGTTTCAGTGTGTCTTGGTGCAGTGTGTAATGATGCAGTTTGTAATGGTGCAGTGTGTCATGATCCAGTGTGTCATGATGCAGTGTGTAATGGTGCAGTGTGTAATGGTGCAGTGAGCAATGGTGCAGTTTGTCATGGTGCAGTGTGTAATGGTGCAGTGTGTCATGGTGCAGTGTGTCATGGTGCAGTGTGTCATGGTGCAGTGTGTCATAGTGCAGTGTGTAATTGTTCAGTGTGTCATGGTGCAGTATGTAAAGTTGCATTGTGTAATGGTGCAGTGTGTAATGGTGCAGTGCGTAATGGTGCAGTGTGTCATGGTGCAGTATGTAATGGTGCAGTGTGTCATGGTGCAGTGTGTCATGGTGCAGTGTGTAATGGTGCAGTGTGACATGGTGCAGTGTGTAAGGGTGCAGTGTGTCATGTTGCAGTGTGTCATGGTGCAGTGTTAATTGTGCAGGGTGACATGGTGCAGTGTGTCATGGTGCTGTGTGTCATGGTGCAGTGTGTCATGGTGCAGTGTGTCATGGTGCAGTGTATCATGTTTCAGTGTGTCTTGGTGCAGTGTGTAATGATGCAGTGTGTAATGGTGCAGTGTGTCATGATCCAGTGTGTCATGATGCAGTGTGTAATGGTGCAGTGTGTAATGGTGCAGTGAGCAATTTTGCAGTTTGTCATGGTGCAGTGTGACATGGTGCAGTGTGTCATGGTGCATTGTGTAATGGTGCAGTGTGTCATGGTGCAGTGTGTCATAGTGCAGTGTGTAATTGTTCAGTGTGTCATGGTGCAGTATGTAAAGTTGCATTGTGTAATGGTGCAGTGTGTAATGGTGCAGTGTGTAATGGTGCAGTGTGTCATGGTGCAGTGTGTAATGGTGCAGTGTGTCATGGTGCAGTGTGTAATGGTGCAGTGCGTAATGGTGCAGTGTGTCATGGTGCAGTGTGTAATGGTGCAGTGTGTCATGGTGCAGTGTGTCATTGTGCAGTGTGTCATGGTGCAGTGTGTAATGGTGCAGTGTGTCATGGTGCAGTGTGTAATGGTGCGGTGTGACATGGTGCAGTGTGTCATGGTGCAGTGTGTCATGGTGCAGTGTATCATGGTGCAGTGAGCAATGGTGCAGTGTGTAATGGTGCTGTGTGTCATGGTGCAGTGTGTAATGGTGATGTGTGTCATGGTTCAGTGTTTATGGTGTAGTCTGTCATGGTGCAGTGTGTCATGGTGCACTGTGCAATGGTTCAGTGTGTCATGGTGCAGTGTGTCATGGTGCAGTGTGTCATGGTGCAGTGTGTCATGGTGCAGTGTGTCATGGTGCTGTGTGTCATGGTGCAGTGTGTCATGGTGCTGTGTGTCATGGTGCAGTGTGTAATGCTGCAGTGTGTTATGGAGCAGTCTGTCATGGCGCAGTGTGTAATGGTGCAGAGTGTCATGGTGCAGAGTTTAAAGGTGCAGTTTGTCATGGTGCAGTGTGTAATGGTGCAGTGTGTAACGGTGCAGTTTATCATGGTGCAGTGTGTCATGGTGCAGTGTGTCATGGTGCAGTGTGTCATGGTGCAGTTAGTAATTTTGCAGTGTGTCATGGTGCCGCGTGTCATGGTGCAGTGTGTCATGGTGCAGTGTGTAATGGTGCAATGTATCATGGTGCAGTCTGTCATAGTGCAGTGTGTCATGTTGCAGTGTGTAATGGTGCAGTGTGTATTGGTGCAGTGTGACATGGTGCAGTGTGTCATGGTGCAGTTTGTAATGGTGCAGTGTGACATGGTGCAGTGTGTCATGGTGCAGTGTGTCATGGTGCAGTGTGGCATGGTGCAGTGTGTCATGGTGCTGTGAGTCATGGTGCAGTGTGTAAAGGTGCAGTGTGTCATGGTGCAGTTTGTCATGGTGCAGCGTGTCATGGTGCAGCGTGTCATGGTGCAGTGTGTCATGGTGCAGTGTGACATGGTGCAGTGTGTAATGTTTCAGTGTGTAATGGTGCAGTGTGTAATGGTGCAGTGTGTCATTGTGCAGTGTTTCATGGTGCAGTGTGTCATGGTGTAGTGTGTAATGGTGCAGTGTGTAATGGTGCAGTGTGTAATGGTGCAGTGTGTCATGTTGCAGTGTGTAATGGTGCAGTGTGTCATGGTGCAGTTTGTCATGGTGCAGTGTGTCAGGTTCAATGTGTCATGGTGCACTGTGACATGGTGCAGTGTGACATCGTGCATGTGTCATGGTGCAGTGTGTCATGGTGCAGTGTGTCATGGTGTAGTGTGTCGTGTTGCAGTGTGTCATGGTGCAGTGTGTAATGGTGCAGTGTCTCATGGTGCAGTGTGTCATGGTGCTGTGTGTCATGGTGCAGTGTGTCATGGTGCAGTGTGTCATGGTGCAGTGTGTCATGGTGCAGTGTGTAATGCTGCAGTGTGTTATGGAGCAGCCTGTCATGGCGCAGTGTGTAATGGTGCAGTGTGTCATGGTGCAGTGTGTAATGGTGCAGTGTGTAATGGTGCAGTGTATCATGGTGCAGTGTGTCATGGTGCAGTGTGTCATCGTGCATTGTGTTTTGGTGCAGTGTGTCATGGTGCAGTCTGTAATTTTGCAGTGTGTCATGGTGCCGCGTGTCATGGTGCAGTGTGTCATGGTGCATTGTGTAATGGTGCAATGTATCATGGTGCAGTCTGTCATGGTGCAGTTTGTCATGGTGCAGTGTGACATTGTGCAGTGTGTCATGGTGCAGTTTGTAATGGTGCAGTGTGACATGGTGCAGTGTGTCATGGTGCAGTGTGTCATGGTGCAGTGTGCCATGGTGCAATGTGTCATGGTGCTGTGTGTCATGGTGCAGTGTGTAATGGTGCAGTGTGTCATGGTGCAGTTTGTGATGGTGCAGCGTGTCATTTTGCAGCATGTCATGGTGCAGTGTGTCATGGTGCAGTGTGTCATGGTGCTGTGTGACATGGTGCAGTTTGTAATGTTTCAGTGTGTCATGGTGCAGTGTGTAATGTTGCAGTGTGTCATTGTGCAGTGTGTCATGGTGCAATGTGTCATGGTGTAGTGTGTCATGGTGCAGTGTGTAATGGTGCAGTGTGTCATGGTGCAGTGTGTAATGGTGCAGTGTGTCATGGTGCAGTTTGTCATGGTGCAGTGTGTCATGGTGCAGTGTGTCATGGTGCAGTGTGACATGGTGCAGTGTGACATTGTGCATGTGTCATGGTGCAGTGTGTCATGGTGCAGTGTGTCATGGTGCAGTCTGTAATGGTGCAGTGTGTAATGGTGCAGTGTGTCATGGTGCAGCGTGTCATGGTGCAGCGTGTCATGGTGCAGCGTGTCAAGGTGCAGCGTGTCATGGTGCAGTGTGTCATGGTGCAGTGTGTAATGGTGCAATGGTCATGGTGCATTCTGTCATGGTCTAGTGTGTCATGGTGCAGTGTGTAATGGTGCAGTGTGACATGGTGCAGTGTGTCATGGTGCATTGTGTCATGCTGCAGTGTGTCATGGTGCAGTGTGTCATGGTGCAGTGTGACATGGTGCAGTGCGTAATGTTTCAGTGTGTCATGGTGCAGTGTGTCATGGTGCAGTGTGTAATGGTGCAGTTTGTCATGATCCAGTGTGTCATGGTGCAGTGTGTAACGGTGCAGTGTTTAATGGTGCAGTGTGTAATTTTGCAGTGTGTCATGATCCAGTGTGTCATGGTGCAGTGTGTCAAGGTGCAGTGTGTCATGGTGCAGTGAGCAATGGTGCAGTGTGTAACGGTGCAGTGTGTCATGGTGCAGTGTGTCATGGTGCAGTGTGTAATGGTGCAGTGTGCAATGGTGCAGTGTGTCATGGTGCAGTGTGTAATGGTGCAGTGTGTCATGGTGCAGTGTGTAATGTTGCAGTGTGTCATGGTGCAGTGTGTAATGGTGCAGTGTGTCATGGTCCAGTGTGTCATGGTGCAGTGTGTCATGGTGCAGTGTGTCATGGTGCAGTGTTAATTGTTCAGTTTGTCATGGTGAAGTGTGTCATGGTGCTGTGTGTCATGGTGCAGTGTGTCATGGTGCAGTGTGTCATGGTGCAGTGAGCAATGGTGCAGTGTGTAATGGTGCAGTGTGCAATGGTGCAGTGTGTCATGGTGCTGTGTGTCATGGTGCAGTGTGTCATGGTGCAGTGTGTCATGGTGCAGTGAGCAATGGTGCAGTGTGTAATGGTGCAGTGTGTCATGGTGCAGTGTGTCATGGTGCAGTGTGTCATGGTGCAATGAGCAATGGTTCAGTGTGTCATGGTGCAGTTTGTCATGGTGCAGTGTGTCATGGTGCAGTGTGTAATGGTGCAGTGTGTCATGGTGCAGTGTGTAATAGTGCAGTGTGTCATGGTGCAGTGTGTCATGGTGCAGTGTGTCATGGTGCAGTGTGTAATGGTGCAGTGTGTCATGGTGCAGTTTGTCATGGTGCAGTGTGTCATGGTGCAGTGTGTCATGGTGCAGTGTGTCATGGTGCAGTGTGTCATGGTGCAGTGTGTCATGGTGCAGTGTGTAATGGTGCAGTGTGTCATGGTGCAGTGCGTAATGGTGCAGTGTGTCATGGTGCAGTGTGAAATGGTGCAGTGTGTCATGGTGCAGTGTGTAATGGTGCAGTGTTAATGGTGCAGTGTGTCATGGTGCAGTGTGTCATGGTGCAGTGTGTAATGGTGCAGTGTGTCATGGTGCAGTGTGTAATGGTGCAGTGTGTAATGGTGCAGTGTGTCATTGTGCAGTTTGTCATGGTGCAGTGTGTCATGGTGCATTGTGTCATGGTGCAGCGTGTCATGGTGCAGTGTGTCATGGTGCAGTGTGTCATGGTGCAGTGTGTCATGGTGCAGTGTGTCATGGTGCAGTGTTTCATGGTGCAGTGTGACATGGTGCATTGTGTAATGTTTCAGTGTGTCATGGTGCAGTGTGTCATGGTGCAGTGTGTAATGGTGCAGGTTGTCATGATCCAGTGTGTCATCGTGCAGTGTGTCAAGGTGCAGTGTGTCATGGTGCAGTGAGCAATTTTGCAGTGTGTTACGGTGCAGTGTGTAATGGTGCAGTGTGTCTTGGTGCAGTGTGTAATGGTGCAGTGTGCAATGGTGCAGTGTGTCATGGTGCAGTGTGTAATGGTGCAGTGTGTCATGGTGCAGTGTGTAATGGTGCAGTGTGTAATGGTGCAGTTTGTAATGGTGCAGTGTGTCATGGTGCAGTGTGTCATGGTGCAGTGTGTAATGGTGCAGTGTGTCATGGTGCAGTGTGTAATGGTGCAGTGTGTAATGGTGCAGTGTGTCATGGTGCAGTGTGTAATGGTGCAGTGTGTAATGGTGCAGTGTGTCATGGTGCAGTGTGTAATGGTGCAGTGTGTCATGGTGCAGTGTGTCATGGTGCAGTGTGTAATGGTGCAGTGTGTCATGGTGCAGTTTGTCATGGTGCAGTGTGTCATGGTGCAGTGTTAATCGTTCAGTGTGTCATGGTGCTGTGTGTCATGGTGCAGTGTGTCATGGTGCAGTTTGTCATGGTGCAGTGAGCAATGGTGCAGTGTGTAATGGTGCAGTGTGTCATGGTGCAGTGTGTCATGGTGCAGTGTGTCATGGTGCTGTGAGTCATGGTGCTGTGTGTAAAGGTGCAGTGTGTCATGGTGCAGTTTGTCATGGTGCAGCGTGTCATGGTGCAGCGTGTCATGGTGCAGTGTGTCATGGTGGAGTGTGTCATGGTGCAGTGTGACATGGTGCAGTGTGTAATGTTTCAGTGTGTAATGGTGCAGTGAGTAATGGTGCAGTGTGTCATTGTGCAGTGTTTCATGGTGCAGTGTGTCATGGTGTAGTGTGTAATGGTGCAGTGTGTAATGGTGCAGTGTGTAATGGTGCAGTGTGTCATGTTGCAGTGTGTAATGGTGCAGTGTGTCATGGTGCAGTTTGTCATGGTGCAGTGTGTCAGGTTCAATGTGTCATGGTGCACTGTGACATGGTGCAGTGTGACATCGTGCATGTGTCATGGTGCAGTGTGTCATGGTGCAGTGTGTCATGGTGTAGTGTGTCATGTTGCAGTGTGTCATGGTGCAGTGTGTAATGGTGCAGTGTCTCATGGTGCAGTGTGTCATGGTGCTGTGTGTCATGGTGCAGTGTGTCATGGTGCAGTGTGTCATGGTGCAGTGTGTCATGGTGCAGTGTGTAATGCTGCAGTGTGTTATGGAGCAGCCTGTCATGGCGCAGTGTGTAATGGTGCAGTGTGTCATGGTGCAGTGTGTAATGGTGCAGTGTGTAATGGTGCAGTGTATCATGGTGCAGTGTGTCATGGTGCAGTGTGTCATCGTGCATTGTGTTTTGGTGCAGTGTGTCATGGTGCAGTCTGTAATTTTGCAGTGTGTCATGGTGCCGCCTGTCATGGTGCAGTGTGTCATGGTGCATTGTGTAATGGTGCAATGTATCATGGTGCAGTCTGTCATGGTGCAGTTTGTCATGGTGCAGTGTGACATTGTGCAGTGTGTCATGGTGCAGTTTGTAATGGTGCAGTGTGACATGGTGCAGTGTGTCATGGTGCAGTGTGTCATGGTGCAGTGTGCCATGGTG
This sequence comes from Isurus oxyrinchus, assembly GCA_026770705.1. Lineage (NCBI taxonomy): Eukaryota > Metazoa > Chordata > Chondrichthyes > Lamniformes > Lamnidae > Isurus > Isurus oxyrinchus. The sequence goes on along the minus strand of JANJGN010000696.1, from coordinate 52,624 downwards.
CAATGTGTCATGGTGCTGTGTGTCATGGTGCAGTGTGTAATGGTGCAGTGTGTCATGGTGCAGTTTGTGATGGTGCAGCGTGTCATTTTGCAGCGTGTCATGGTGCAGTGTGTCATGGTGCAGTGTGTCATGGTGCTGTGTGACATGGTGCAGTTTGTAATGTTTCAGTGTGTCATGGTGCAGTGTGTAATGTTGCAGTGTGTCATTGTGCAGTGTGTCATGGTGCAGTGTGTCATGGTGTAGTGTGTCATTGTGCAGTGTGTCATGGTGCAGTGTGTCATGGTGCAGTGTGTAATGGTGCAGTGTGTCATGGTGCAGTTTGTCATGGTGCAGTGTGTCATGGTCCAGTGTGTCATGGTGCAGTGTGACATGGTGCAGTGTGACATTGTGCATGTGTCATGGTGCAGTGTGTCATGGTGCAGTGTGTCATGGTGCAGTCTGTAATGGTGCAGTGTGTAATGGTGCAGTGTGTCATGGTGCAGCGTGTCATGGTGCAGCGTGTCATGGTGCAGCGTGTCAAGGTGCAGCGTGTCATGGTGCAGTGTGTCATGGTGCAGTGTGTAATGGTGCAATGGTCATGGTGCAGTCTGTCATGGTCTAGTGTGTCATGGTGCAGTGTGTAATGGTGCAGTGTGACATGGTGCAGTGTGTCATGGTGCATTGTGTCATGCTGCAGTGTGTCATGGTGCAGTGTGTCATGGTGCAGTGTGACATGGTGCAGTGTGTAATGTTTCAGTGTGTCATGGTGCAGTGTGTCATGGTGCAGTGTGTAATGGTGCAGTTTGTCATGATCCAGTGTGTCATGGTGCAGTGTGTAACGGTGCAGTGTTTAATGGTGCAGTGTGTAATTTTGCAGTGTGTCATGATCCAGTGTGTCATGGTGCAGTGTGTCAAGGTGCAGTGTGTCATGGTGCAGTGAGCAATGGTGCAGTGTGTAACGGTGCAGTGTGTCATGGTGCAGTGTGTAATGGTGCAGTGTTAATGGTGCAGTGTGTCATGGTGCAGTGTGTCATGGTGCAGTGTGTAATGGTGCAGTGTGTCATGGTGCAGTGTGTAATGGTGCAGTGTGAAATGGTGCAGTGTGTCATGGTGCAGTGTGTAATGGTGCAGTGTTAATGGTGCAGTGTGTCATGGTGCAGTGTGTCATGGTGCAGTGTGTAATGGTGCAGTGTGTCATGGTGCAGTGTGTAATGGTGCAGTGTGTAATGGTGCAGTGTGTCATTGTGCAGTTTGTCATGGTGCAGTGTGTCATGGTGCAGTGTGTCATGGTGCAGCGTGTCATGGTGCAGTGTGTCATGGTGCAGTGTGTCATGGTGCAGTGTGTCATGGTGCAGTGTGTCATGGTGCAGTGTGTAATGGTGCAGTGTGACATGGTGCAGTGTGTAATGTTTCAGTGTGTCATGGTGCAGTGTGTCATGGTGCAGTGTGTAATGGTGCAGGTTGTCATGATCCAGTGTGTCATCGTGCAGTGTGTCAAGGTGCAGTGTGTCATGGTGCAGTGAGCAATTTTGCAGTGTGTTACGGTGCAGTGTGTAATGGTGCAGTGTGTCTTGGTGCAGTGTGTAATGGTGCAGTGTGCAATGGTGCAGTGTGTCATGGTGCAGTGTGTAATGGTGCAGTGTGTCATGGTGCAGTGTGTAATGGTGCAGTGTGTAATGGTGCAGTGTGTAATGGTGCAGTGTGTCATGGTGCAGTGTGTCATGGTGCAGTGTGTAATGGTGCAGTGTGTAATGGTGCAGTGTGTAATGGTGCAGTGTGTAATGGTGCAGTGTGTAATGGTGCAGTGTGTCATGGTGCAGTGTGTAATGGTGCAGTGTGTCATGGTGCAGTGTGTCATGGTGCAGTGTGTAATGGTGCAGTGTGTCATGGTGCAGTGTGTCATGGTGCAGTGTGTCATGGTGCAGTGTTAATCGTTCAGTGTGTCATGGTGCTGTGTGTCATGGTGCTGTGTGTCATGGTGCAGTTTGTCATGGTGCAGTGAGCAATGGTGCAGTTTGTAATGGTGCAGTGTGTCATGGTGCAGTGTGTCATGGTGCAGTGTGTCATGGTGCAGTGAGCAATGGTTCAGTGTGTCATGGTGCAGTGTGTCATGGTGCAGTGTGTTATGGTGCAGTGTGTCATGGTGCAGTGTGTAATGGTGCAGTGTGTCATGGTGCAGTGTGTAATAGTGCAGTGTGTCATGGTGCAGTGTGTCATGGTGCAGTGTGTCATGGTGCAGTGTGTAATGGTGCAGTGTGTCATGGTGCAGTTTGTCATGGTGCAGTGTGTCATGGTGCAGTGTGTCATGGTGCAGTGTGTAATGGTGCAGTGTGTCATGGTGCAGTGTGTCATGGTGCAGTGTGTAATGGTGCAGTGTGTCATGGTGCAGTGCGTAATGGTGCAGTGTGTCATGGTGCAGTGTGAAATGGTGCAGTGTGTCATGGTGCAGTGTGCAATGGTGCAGTGTTAATGGTGCAGTGTGTCATGGTGCAGTGTGTCATGGTGCAGTGTGTAATGGTGCAGTGTGTCATGGTGCAGTGTGTAATGGTGCAGTGTGTAATGGTGCAGTGTGTCATGGTGCAGTTTGTCATGGTGCAGTGTCTCATGCTGCAGTGTGTCATTGTGCAGCGTGTCATGGTGCAGTGTGTCATGGTGCAGTGTTTCATGGTGCAGTGTGACATGGTGCAGTGTGTAATGTTTCAGTGTGTCATGGTGCAGTGTGCATTGGTGCAGTGTGTCATGGTGCAGTGTGTAATGGTGCAGTGTGTCATGGTGCAGTGTGTAATGGTGCAGTGTGTCATGGTGCAGTGTGTAATGGTGCAGTGTGTCATGGTGCAGTGTGTCATGGTGCTGTGTGTCATGGTGCAGTGTTAATCGTTCAGTGTGTCATGGTGCTGTGTGTAATGGTGCAGTGTGTCATGGTGCAGTGTGTAATGGTGCAGTGTGTCATGGTGCAGTGTGTAATGGTGCAGTGTGTCATGGTGCAGTGAGCAATGGTGCAGTGTGTAATGGTGCAGTGTGTCATGGTGCAGTGTGTCATGGTGCAGTGTGTCATGGTGCAGTGAGCAATGTTGCAGTGTGTCATGGTGCAGTGTGTCATGGTGCAGTGTGTAATGGTGCAGTGTGTCATGGTGCAGTGTGTAACGGTGCAGTGTGTCATGGTGCAGTGTGTCATGGTGCTTTGTGTAATGGTGCTGTGTGTCATGGTGCAGTGTGTCATGGTGCAATGTGTAATGGTGCAGTGTGTAATGGTGCAGTGTGACATGGTGCAGTGTGTAATGGTGCAGTGTGTAATGGTGCAGTGTGACATGGTGCAGTGTGTCATGGTGCATTGTGTAATGTATCAGTGTGTCATGTTGCAGTGTGTAATGGTGCAGTGTGTCATGGTGCAGTGTGTCATGGTGTAATGGTGCATTGTGTCATGGTGCAGTGTGTAATGGTGCAGTGTGTCATGGTGTAGTGTGTCATGGTGCAGTTTGTCATGGTGTAATGGTGCAATTTATTGCAGTGCTTTCTGTTGTAATGCAGTGATATTGGTACAGAGGTGCAGAATCTCTCTGTGCAATGTGTCCTTTCGTGGTGCAGGTTGTAATGTGGTTTTGCAGAATAATAATTTGAGCAGCCAATTCTCAGAAATTGTGAGGATGTCCTTCAGTTGAATATCTCGCTTACTTCAGTAAGAACTGAAGCAGGAAACCAGAACATTCTTACTCTGACCTTTAACTTTGAGAAGGCAATTATCTGATTTTACATTTGCCACCTACTGCCCTTATTTCTTTTTAAATGTGCCTTTTAACCGCAAGTTGTTGTGATCTGGAAAGTCACTGAGGCCTATCAGACTCACTCTGCTAGACTGAGGGGAGCTGGGAAATTCCCGAGACTTCAGGTAACCTTCCAATTCTCCCTGGGTTTGGGGCCGACGCGTGGAGTTATTCATTTTGGGAGGAGGGATGTGGAGAGGCAATTTTAAGATAATTGTCCCGTGTTTCAGGGGGTTTAGGGGCAGAGAGAGCTGGGGCTATAGGCAGGGCTGGTTCAAAAAGCAGTTACAGAGACACGTGTTCATTCAGACAGAAGCATATCGTGTGAGAGCAAGGGAGTTCAGCGAAACATTTCGAACACACTGGGTAAGGCCCAGCCCACTGTGTGCGCGCCCCGCACTTTGGGAAGGACGTGGAGGGACTCGGAGGGGGTGCGGAGGGAGGGAGGTTTACCAGGACCGGTTCCCGGGGATGAGGGGACTTCAGGTTAACGTGGAGAGACCGGGAGGAGCCGGGATTGTTCTCCTTTCGAGCGGAGAAGGTTAAGGGGGAGATTGAATCGAGGCGTTCAGAATCACGAGGGGGGTTTGGATCGAGTCAATGAGGAGAAACTGTTTCCAGTGGGGGGAGGGTTGGTAACCAGAGTGGAGGGTGGAGGACACAGATATAAGCAACTGGGGAGGTAGGTGCAAGCGGGGAGGTAGGTGTAAGGGAAGGGGATCGGGGAAGGGTGGGGGAGTGGAGGGGTGGGAAGGATTTCGGAGGGGGGTAAGAGTCCAGGGGTGGGGGTGGTGGGGGGAGGGAGGAGTTTGGAGAGTGGAGGGAGTCCAGGGGGAGGGAGGACTCCCAGGAGAGGAGGAAGTGCAGGGGCTGGAGGGAGTAAGGGTGGCGGGGCAAGTAAAGGGGGGAGGTAGGCGGGTGAACTTGTGAGGGGAGGGTCTGGGGAGTCAATGACTGCCTCTTGGGGAGGGAGCTGAGGGTGGGTGCGGTATGGAGGGGATGGCGAGTATGAGAGGGGGCAGAGGCAGCTGGAAGGGTGGGAGATCGAGGCTGGTCGAGGTTGAAGGGAGGGCGATGGGGACTCGGAGGGAGAAGACCCTGGGTGGATGACCCAGGGGTTACCCAGCTGCTGCTCCTCCTCCCTTCGAGTGCCCAGGAGACCTGGCCTGACTCCTTGAGGTGAAAGAGTCACCTGGAGGGACGTCGAGGTGCCCCAGATCCCTCTTGAGTTGCCGCTGCAGGAACTCACCTGTGGCTCCCTCGATGGGGGGGCAGGTCTGTGCATATCTCCGCGTTCCTCTGGACCAGGGTCTCCATGGTGCTCGCCACCCTCCCCAGTGGAGACCTCCGTACACACACACATGTGGGCACCACTTCCGCCGAGAGCAGGCGGGCACAATGCTCCGGCTCCCGAGCCCCCCCCCGGCTGGGGGTTTTTCCCACCAGCTCCGTGCGCTGTTCCGGTGCCTCCTGCTGACTCTCCACGCTGAGCGGGGAGACTGAATCCAGAGGCTGGTATCTGACTCGGCCCTCCCAGATACCCGTTCCCCAGGAGCTCTCCCAGTGCCGGGGACTTGGGCTGATCCTGCCCCCCCTCCTCCTCCTGCTGCGGACTCGTGTCCGTGCGGCGATCACCGGATTGTGGACCCGAGCCTGCTCTAGATCGCGGCCCCACCGAGGTTATGAGGGGTCTTCCAGGCTGCTTATTTCCAGCTCCTCAATGGAGGAGGCGTCCCTTTGGCTGGGGGTGTGGATGCGGATGGCGCTGAGGGAGCGGCTGGCTGAGGGTGTCTCTCACTTGGCAGAGCTCCCTGTGAGCCAGAGTAGAGAAAATGAGTGTACGGAGTGCAGCGGAGTCAAGAGCAGGAGAGGGAGGGAGAGAGAGCCTGTCAGAGTTACGTTGAGAGAGGGATGATGTGCTGCAGGATTGTTCACTCACCATCACCACAAGGCAGGGTCCATGTGCTCACCAGTCAGCGCGTTGTCTTACTCCTCACAGTGAGTGAGGGGTCTAATGTGGTCCACTGCACCCCCCCCCCCCCCCCCACCGGGTCTGAGACCCCTCCCTGCTGCTGTGAGCCAGCTTCTCCTGCCTGGAGACCAGGTGGAGGGAGTGGGAGCAGGACATGTGGCGCTGCGCGGGACGTTGGGGTGGTGAGCGGAGAGACATGGACGGGTTGAAGACACGAGCTGGAGAGGGTGTGAGCCCGATGGGGATGTGAGGGGGTGTGTGAGAGCTAGTGGTCTTGTCCCTGTGGGGTGTGTGTAATGGGTTTGTGGCTGTGTGAGCTGAGAGGGGACAAGGAGAGTTAGTTACCCTGGCTGAACGTATGAGACCATTCACCCTCTGCCTGCTCTGGATGGCCTGACCTCCTCTGTGCTCTGGCAGCGCTGAGCGCCCACCGCCTCCCAGGCTGCATTGGTGACTCTGGCGGACGTCCTGCGGCCAGAGCGGGGGTGGGGGGGTTGAGGGGGGGTGGTAGAGGACATTGCGGCCCAGCAGGTACCCCAGAGAGGTAGCGCTAGGCCTGGGGCCTGCTGTCACCTGTACCTTCGGGGCAATCCTGTGACCTGGACCAGTCCTGCCCGGTAGAGGTGAAAGCGAGGGAGCAGAGGGAGGACCGAGCGGATAATGAGGCCGGGATTGGGGTGACGCGCTGGGGGGTGGATACAATGCCCTCCCTCCCTCCCGCTGATCCCCAGGTAAATTGGGCGATTCTACCCCTTGTGCCTTCAATCTGACTGTGTGTGGCGAGGCTGGTGTACAATCGGGGTCTCTCGGACCACCTCAGGTCACTGGGAGAGATGTTCACCTTGGACATCAGTTACCCAATCACCATGGGGTCCCCCTCCCCCAAATTTCTTTACGTTGATGCACGGGGTTTGGGTGTCGCTGGCTGGGCCCAGCATTTATTGCCCCATCCCTACTTGCCTCCCTTGAGCAGCTGGTGGTGAGCTGCCCTCCAGAACGGCTGCAGTCCCATGTGGTGCACGGTGCTGGACCGTGGACAGTTTGCGGAGGGAAGGTGGTGTCTTCATTCGCAGACTAGAGTCAGGAGCTGGGGAACCGTCTCCCTGGTCTGAGTGTGACATCTCTCTTAAGCTCGGGGAGTAGCCGGACAAATTGGCAAAGGTTTGTTTCGTCAAGAACTCACCCACTCAATTTATTCTGATTTACATTGAGATAGAATCAAGTACAATCTGCACTGAGCCTTTGAATTTCCTATGTTAGATATGATAACAGCTCTTCTGTGTGGTGAGTGTTAACTATGCAAGTAAAATATGTGCCAGGACAGCCAGTAAACTGACCAGTAGAACAGGGACAACTGCTCGAGATCACCGACTTTCCCTGACTCACACCTTCACCTCTCAGGCTGTTCAGCCTCTCAAACTCTACCTGCCGTTCAGTTAAAGTCAGACACCAGGGGACACTAGTTCAAGGTGAGGGGCAGGAGGTTTAGGGGGGTATGTGAGGAAAAGCTTTTTTCCTCAGAGGGTGGTGAGGGTCTGGAATGCACTGCCTGGGAGGGTGGTGGAGGCGGGTTAGCCCCACATCCTTTAAAAAGTACCTGGATGAGCACTTGGCATGTCATAACATTCAAGACTATGGGGCCAAGTGCTGGTAAATGGGGTTAGGGAGGTAGGGCAGGTGTTTCTCACGTGTCGGTGCAGACTCGATGGGCCAAAGGGCCTCTTCTGCACTGTGAGATTCTGTGATGATTAATCAGTGTTGTGTTATTATTGGGATAGTTCAGGATAATTTACTGTGCAACACACAAGGAGCCACTTGGTGAACATGTGGGTTCATTTATTAAGAAGATGCACATGAGAACAGTTATACGCAGGTGTGAAGTTTGAAGACATCAGAGCTGTGTGTGTGCGTGTGTGTGTGTGCTCTGCTCAAAGCAAAAGTGAAACTAAGACTGGCTCACATGACACACTTCCCTTCTGGTGATGTCGTGCTGCTAGCCCTTAAAGGCATGTGACAACATCCCCCTTTCTTTACAAAGATATTCCCTGCCTTCTATAGGAGGAGAACTATTTACGAGGCGTGCTCATGTTTAGTTGGCATTACACGCGTGTTACCCATAAAGATCTCTCTGGACATGCTAAATAAACCGAAAATAGCACTTAGAGTGTGTGCGGCCACGTGTGCTTGATATACTGTGGGATAACGGGACACTTGGTGAAGTAGTTGACAAGGATGATGAAGTCAGGGCCATGGACATGAAGGAAGTCTGATATGATTTTGGTCCAAGGATAGGGAGGAACCTCATGCGGAACCAGCTGTTCTTTGTGCTGACCTGGTGTATGCTCTGCACGTGCCTCAGTCTCCTTGGCTACGTCTTGGATGTCAGTGTTACTTGTCGGCCAGTAGACTGTCTGCCTGGTGAGCCTTCTTGTCCCATCTCAGCCCATGTGCGAGTGATGAAGTTGTCGCTTTGTAGTCCACACGCTCTCAGGCCTTTCCGTGAAGCATCTATCTCCTGGATCCTCCTCTCCCAGATGCTTCGGACAGTGACTGTTTCGGTCCTTTGGGGAGATGTTGGTGATTAAGGCCGCACCCGTTGTCCGCAATCCCCTCAGCGATGGAGATTTCCCGGAGGCAATGGGAAAGGGTGGAGGCAGGAAAGTCAAGAGGCCTAGGCATGTTTGAAGATCATCCTCATCTTGAGGAGCTGGCATGACTTTAATCCCCTCTGGATGTTCCCTGGATGGGGAGGTATAGGGGCAGTGGGTTAAATAGAACTGCAGGAAGTGATCCGCAGCACGTGGATGTCATATTTCAGACTGGTGATCACCAATCCTTCATCACCAGCCTCTTCCATCAGTAAGTGCACCTTATCCTCATATTGCTGCTTTGTCCTCCCCCGGGGTTTGTGTAACAGATCTCTGTGTCCGTGATCACCAGCTCAGCAACTCCGGCTGCTAGCTCAGTGTCTGTCCGCACCCTTCTCTCTGCATCTGCCCACGAGGTGCTCCATGGATCCTGCAGGCTGTTCTCAACATGCCATCAACTCCAGTGAATCAATACGGAAGCTTAACCTGATTCTGAACTAAAAGAGCCGGGGGATACTTCAGCTCTCCAGCTGTGCATCCTGATGTGCCCGGTCTGTGTTGACCTTCACCCCTGGTCGCTAGGAGAATTTGTGTGGCTTGTCTGCCTGTCTCAGATGTGCCTGAGTGGAGAGTCTGTACGCTGCGTAACCATTCTGAGTTCAGGTCCCATTCGAGCTGGGATTTGTGTGGAGGTTTAGACAATATCCCTCTGTTATTCCCTCCTCTGTTGTAGCTGGGATGGGTGTCGCTGTAGCCGCTTACACACGCTCTTCCAAATCTGTCCGTGAAGATGGGTTTTGGCAGGAGCACACCCCAATGAGTAACGAAATCCACTTTACTATTCAGCAACTCCTGAAGCCGCCGGTTATATAATCACAGCCTCCTCCAGCCCGATTTTCCTGACTTGTTTGCCTCCTCCCTCGCTGGCTATCGGTCCAGCATGCACTCCAGTCACTGGCTTTCCTGACTGAGCTAAGCTTAGCGCCAGCCCTCTTGGCTTGCTGTCCCACTCACCAAGTGGACCGGCTACGTGAGGGACTGGTCTCTTTCCCAGCCTGAACACGAACCCGGCGCTGCGTCTCGTTGTGCCGTCGGCTCCCTGCCTTTTCAGCTCAGGCTGATGCTGTGCCTTTGTTCCTGTCTGAGCCAAATGCTGAGGGTTGTAGCCATGCCCATGTGGCAGGCTCTGCTTCACCAGGTCATGGGACCTGCACTTAATCTGCACGCCACATGCCTCTCTAGTCCTGGTCCGGATTTGAAGTGTGGATAGAGATCTGAGATCCTGTTTAGAGGGATCTGGGCCTGGGGTAGAGATCTGGGATCTTGTTTAGAGGGATCAGTTTCGGGGACAGAGCTGGGATCCGGTTGGATGTGATCAGTGCGTGGGGATTTTAAAATTCATTCATGGGTTGTGGGTGTCTCTGGCTGGGCCCAGCGTTTATTGCCCATCCCTAATTGCCCCCTTGAGAAGGTGGGGGTGAGGCGCCTTCTTGAGCCGCTGCAGTCCGTGTGGTGTAGGTACACCCACCGTGCTGTTAGGGAGGGAGTTCCAGGATTGTGTCCCGTGTGGTGTAGGTACACCCACCGTGCTGTTAGGGAGGGAGTTCCAGGATTGTGTCCCGTGTGGTGTAGGTACACCCACCGTGCTGTTAGGGAGGGAGTTCCAGGATTGTGTCCCGTGTGGTGTAGGTACACCCACCGTGCTGTTAGGGAGGGAGTTCCACGATTGTGACCGTATGGTGTAGGTACACCCACCGTGCTGTTAGGGAGGGAGTTCCAGGATTGTGTCCCGTGTGGTGTAGGTACACCCACCGTGCTGTTAGGGAGGGAGTTCCAGGATTGTGTCCGTGTGGTGTAGGTACACCCACCGCGCTGTTAGGGAGGGAGTTCCAGGATTGTGTCCGTGCGGTGTAGGTACACCCACCGTGCTGTTAGGGAGGGAGTTCCAGGATTGTGTCCCGTGTGGTGTAGGTACACCCACCGTGCTCTTAGGGATGGGAGTTCCAGGATTTTGTCCCGTGTGGTGTAGGTACACCCACCGTGCTGTTAGGGAGGGAGTTCCAGGATTGTGTCCGTGTGGTGTAGGTACACCCACCGTGCTGTTAGGGAGGGAGTTCCAGGATTGTGTCCCGTGTGGTGTAGGTACACCCACCGTGCTGTTAGGGAGGGAGTTCCAGGATTGTGTCCGTGTGGTGTAGGTACACCCACCGTGCTGTTAGGGAGGGAGTTCCAGGATTGTGTCCGTGCGGTGTAGGTACACCCACTGTGCTGTTAGGGAGGGAGTTCCAGGATTGTGTCCGTGTGGTGTAGGTACACCCACCGTGCTGTTAGGGAGGGAGTTCCAGGATTGTGTCCGTGTGGTGTAGGTACACCCACCGTGCTGTTAGGGAGGGAGTTCCAGGATTGTGTCCGTGTGGTGTAGGTACACCCACTGTGCTGTTAGGGAGGGAGTTCCAGGATTGTGTCCGTGTGGTGTAGGTACACCCACCGTGCTGTTAGGAAGGGAGTTCCAGGATTGTGTCCGTGTGGTGTAGGTACACCCACCGTGCTGTTAGGGAGGGAGTTCCAGGATTGTGTCCGTGTGGTGTAGGTACACCCACCGTGCTGTTAGGGAGGGAGTTCCAGGATTGTGTCCCGTGTGGTGTAGGTACACCCACCGTGCTGTTAGGGAGGGAGTTCCAGGATTGTGTCCGTGTGGTGTAGGTACACCCACCGTGCTGTTAGGGAGGGAGTTCCAGGATTGTGTCCCCATGTGGTGTAGGTACACCCACCGTGCTGTTAGGGAGGGAGTTCCAGGATTGTGTCCGTGTGGTGTAGGTACACCCACCGTGCTGTTAGGGAGGGAGTTCCAAGATTGTGTCCGTGTGGTGTAGGTACACCCACCGTGCTGTTAGGGAGGGAGTTCCAGGATTGTGTCCCATGTGGTGTAGGTACACACACCGTGCTGTTAGGGAGGGAGTTCCACGATTGTGACCGTGTGGTGTAGGTACACCCACTGTGCTGTTAGGGAGGGAGTTCCAGGATTGTGTCCAGTGTGGTGTAGGTACACCCACCGTGCTGTTAGGGAGGGAGTTCCAAGATTGTGTCCGGGTGGTGTAGGTACACCCACCGTGCTGTTAGGGAGGGAGTTCCAGGATTGTGTCCGTGTGATGTAGGTACACCCACCGTGCTGTTAGGGAGGGAGTTCCAGGATTGTGTCCGTGTGGTGTGGGTGCACCCACTGTGCTGTTAGGGAGGGAGTTCCAGGATTGTGTCCGTGTGGTGTAGGTACACCCACTGTGCTGTTAGGGAGGGAGTTCCAGGATTGTGTCCGTGTGGTGTAGGTACACCCACCGTGCTGTTAGTAAAGGAGCTACAGGATTGTGTCCGTGTGGTGTAGGTACACCCACCGTGCTGTTAGGGAGAGAGTTCCAGGATTGTGTCCGTGTGGTGTAGGTACACCCACCGTGCTGTTAGGGAGGGAGTTCCAAGATTGTGTCCGTGTGGTGTAGGTACACCCACCGTGCTGTTAGGGAGGGAGTTCCAGGATTGTGTCCCATGTGGTGTAGGTACACCCACCGTGCTGTTAGGGAGGGAGTTCCAGGATTGTGTCCCATGTGGTGTAGGTACACACACCGTGCTGTTAGGGAGGGAGTTCCACGATTGTGACCGTGTGGTGTAGGTACACCCACCGTGCTGTTAGGGAGGGAGTTCCAGGATTGTGTCCGTGTGGTGTAGGTACACCCACTGTGCTGTTAGGGAGGGAGTTCCAGGATTGTGTCCGTGTGGTGTAGGTACACCCACCGTGCTGTTAGGGAGGGAGTTCCAGGATTGTTTCCCGTGTGGTGTAGGTACACCCACAGCGCTGTTAGGGAGGGAGTTCCAGGATTGTGTCCGTGTGGTGTAGGTACACCCACCGTGCTGTTAGGGAGGGAGTTCCAGGATTGTGTCCCCGTATGGTGTAGGTACACCCACCGTGCTGTTAGGGAGGGAGTTCCAGGATTGTGTCCGTGTGGTGTAGGTACACCCACCGTGCTGTTAGGGAGGGAGTTCCAGGATTGTGTCCCGTGTGGTGTTGGTACACCCACCGTGCTGTTAGGGAGGGAGTTCCAGGATTGTGTCCCGTGTGGTGTACTTACACCCACCGTGCTGTTAGGGAGGGAGTTCCAGGATTGTGTCCCGTGTGTTGTAGGTACACCCACCGTGCTGTTAGGGAGGGAGTTCCAGGATTGTGTCCCGTGTGTTGTAGGTACACCCACCGTGCTGTTAGGGAGGGAGTTCCAGGATTGTGTCCGTGTGGTGTAGGTACACCCACCGTGCTGTTAGGGAGGGAGTTCCTGGATTGTGTCCCCGTGTGGTGTAGGTACACCCACCGTGCTGTTAGGGAGTTCCAGGATTGTGTCCGTGTGGTGTAGGTACACCCACCGTGCTGTTAGGGAGGGAGTTCCAGGATTGTGTCCCTGTGGTGTAGGTACACCCACCGTGCTGTTAGGGAGGGAGTTCCAAGATTGTGTCTGTGTGGTGTAGGTACACCCACCGTGCTGTTAGGGAGGGAGTTCCAGGATTGTGTCCCGTGTGTTGTAGGTACACCCACCGTGCTGTTAGGGAGGGAGTTCCAGGATTGTGTCCCGTGTGGTGTAGGTACACCCACCGTGCTGTTAGGGAGGGAGTTCCAGGATTGTGTCCGTGTGGTGTAGGTACACCCACCGTGCTGTTAGGGAGGGAGTTCCAGGATTGTGTCCTGTGTGGTGTAGGTACACCCACCGTGCTGTTAGGGAGGGAGTTCCAGGATTGTGTCCTTGTGGTGTAGGTACACCCACCGTGCTGTTAGAGAGGGAGTTCCAGGATTGTGTCCCGTGTGGTGTAGGTACACCCACCGTGCTCTTAGTGAGGGAGCTACAGGATTGTGTCCGTGTGGTGTAGGTACACCCACCGTGCTGTTAGGGAGGGAGTTCCAGGATTGTGTCCGTGTGGTGTAGGTACACCCACCGTGCTGTTAGGGAGGGAGTTCCAGGATTGTGTCCCGTTTGGTGTAGGTACACCCACCGTGCTGTTAGGGAGGGAGTTCCAGGATTGTGTCCCGTGTGGTGTAGGTACACCCACCGTGCTGTTAGGGAGGGAGTTCCAGGATTGTGTCCGTGTGGTGTAGGTACACCCACCGTGCTGTTAGGGAGGGAGTTCCAGGATTGTGTCCGTGTGGTGTAGGTACACACACCGTGCTGTTAGGGAGGGAGTTCCAGGATTGTGTCCGTGTGGTGTAGGTACACCCACCGTGCTGTTAGGGAGGGAGTTCCAGGATTGTGTCCGTGTGGTGTAGGTACACCCACCGTGCTGTTAGGGAGGGAGTTCCAGGATTGTGTCCCGTGTGGTGTAGGTACACCCACTGTGCTGTTAGGGAGGGAGTTCCAGGATTGTGTCCGTGTGGTGTAGGTACACCCACCATGCTGTTAGGGAGGGAGTTCCAGGATTGTGTCCGTGTGGTGTAGGTACACACACCGTGCTGTTAGGGAGGGAGTTCCAGGATTGTGTCCCGTGTGGTGTAGGTACACCCACCGTGCTGTTAGGGAGGGAGTTCCAGGATTGTGTCCGTGTGGTGTAGGTACACCCACCGTGCTGTTAGGGAGGGAGTTCCAGGATTGTGTCCCGTGTGGTGTAGGTACACCCACTGTGCTGTTAGGGAGGGAGTTCCAGGATTGTGTCCGTGTGGTGTAGGTACACCCACCATGCTGTTAGGGAGGGAGTTCCAGGATTGTGTCCGTGTGGTGTAGGTACACCCACCGTGCTGTTAGGGAGGGAGTTCCAGGATTGTGTCCGTGTGGTGTAGGTACACCCACCATGCTGTTAGGGAGAGAGTTCCAGGATTGTGTCCCCATGTGGTGTAGGTACACCCACCGTGCTGTTAGGGAGGGAGGTCCAGGATTGTGTCCGTGTGGTGTAGGTACACCCACCGTGCTGTTAGGGAGGGAGTTCCAGGATTGTGTCCCATGTGGTGTAGGTACACCCACCGTGCTGTTAGGGAGGGAGTTCCAGGATTGTGTCCCGTGTGGTGTAGGTACACCCACCGTGCTGTTAGGGAGGGAGTTCCAGGATTGTGTCCGTGTGGTGTAGGTACACCCACCGTGCTGTTAGGGAGGGAGTTCCAGGATTGTGTCCGTGTGGTGTAGGTACACCCACCGTGCTGTTAGGGAGGGAGTTCCAGGATTGTGTCCCGTGTGGTGTAGGTACACCCACCGTGCTGTTAGGGAGGGAGTTCCAGGATTGTGTCCGTGTGGTGTAGGTACACCCACCGTGCTGTTAGGGAGGGAGTTCCAGGATTGTGTCCCCGTGTGGTGTAGGTACACCCACCGTACTGTTAGGGAGGGAGTTCCAGGATTTTGACCCAGCGACAGTGAAGGAACGGCCGATATATTTCCAAGTCAGGATGGTGAGGGGCTCGGAGGGGAACTTGCAGGTGGTGGTGTTCCCCATGTGTCTACTGCCCTTGTCCTTCTAGGTGGTAGAGGTGGTGGGTTTGGGCGGCGCTGTCGAAGGAGCCTTGGCGAGTTGCTGCAGTGCATCTTGTAGATGGTACACACACTGCTGCCCCTGTGCGTCGGTGGTGGAGGGAGTGAATGTTTGTGGATGGGGAGCCCATCAAGCGGGGCTGCTTTGTCCTAGATGGTGTCAAGCTTCTCGAGTGTTGTGGGAGCCGCACTCATCCAGGCAAGTGGGGAGTGTCCCATCACACTCCTGACTTGTGCCTTGTAGATGGTGGACAGGCTTTGGGGAGTCAGGAGGTGAGTTACTCTCCGCAGGATTCCCAGCCTCTGACCTGCTCTTGTAGCCACAGTATTTATATGGCTGGGTCCAGTTCAGTGTCTGGTCAATGGTAACCCCCAGGATGTTGATAGTGGGGGATTCAGTGATGGTAATGCCATTGAATGTCAGTGAGAGAAAGTTAGATTCTCTCTTGCTGGAGATGGTCATTGCCTGACACTTGTGTGGTGTGAATGTTACTTGCCACTTGTCAGCCCAAGCCTGGATATTGTCCAGGTCTTGCTGCATTTGGACATGGACTGCTTCAGTATCTGAGGAGTCGCGAATGGTGCTGAACATTGTGCAATCATCAGCGCACATCCTCACTTCTGACCTTATGATGGAAGGAAGGTCATTGATGAAGCAGCTGAAGATGGTTGGGCCGAGGACACTACCCTGAGGAACTCCTGCAGTGATGTCCTGGAGCTGAGATGACTAATCTCCCAACAACCACAGCCACCTGCCTTTGTGCTGGGTATGACTCCAACCAGTGGAGAGTTTCCCCTGATTCCCATTGACTCCAGTGTTGCTGGGGCTCCTTGATGCCACACTCGGTCAAATGCTGCCTCGATGTCAAGGGCAGTCACTCTCACTGTCAGCCCAGCTCAGCCCAGCTCAGCTCAGCCCAGCTCAGCCCAGCTCAGCCCATCCCAGCCCAGCTCAGCCCAGCTCAGCCAAGCCCAGCCCAGGTCAGCCCAGCCCAGCCCAGCTCAGCCCAGCCCACCCCAGCCCAGCCCAGCACACCCCAGCCCAGCTCAGCCCACCTCAGCCCATCTCAGCCCACCCCAGCCCAGCCCAGCCCACCCCAGCCCAGCTCAGCCCACCCCAGCCCAGCCCAGCTCAGCCCACCCCAGCCCAGCCCACCCCAGCCCAGCCCAGCCCAGCCCAGCCCACCCCAGCCCAGCTCAGCCCACCCCAGCCCAGCCCAGCCCACCCCAGCCCAGCCCAGCCCAACTCAGCCCAGCTCAGCCCAGCCCAGCCCAGCCCAGCTCAGCCCAGCCCAGCCCAGCCCACCCCAGCCCAGCCCAGCCCACCCCAGCCCAGCTCAGCCCAGCCCAGCCCAGCCCAGGTCAGCCCAGCCCAGCTCAGCCCACCTCAGCCCAGCTCAGCCCACCCCAGCCCAGCCCAGCCCACCCCAGCCCAGCCCAGCCCACCCCAGCCCAGCTCAGCCCACCCCAGCCCAGCCCAGCTCAGCCCACCCCAGCCCAGCCCACCCCAGCCCAGCCCAGCCCAGCCCACCCCAGCCCAGCCCAGCACACCCCAGCCCAGCTCAGCCCACCCCAGCCCAGCTCAGCCCACCCCAGCCCAGCCCAGCCCACCCCAGCCCAGCCCAGCCCAGCTCAGCCCAGCTCAGCCCAGCCCAGCCCAGCCCAGCTCAGCCCAGCCCAGCTCAGCCCAGCCCAGCCCAGCTCGGCCCACCCCAGCCCAGCTCAGCCCAGCCCAGCCCAGCCCAGCTCAGCCCAGCCCAGCTCAGCCCAGCCCAGCCCAGCTCAGCTCAGCCCAGCTCATCCCAGCCCAGCTCAGCCCAGCCCAGCCCAGCCCAGCCCAGCCCACCCCAGCCCAGCTCAGCTCAGCCCAGCTCATCCCAGCCCAGCTCCGCTCAGTGAGGCTGATGTCCTGTTTCTGAGCAGTTGCATTTTGCTAACCGGTGCTTTTCTGGGGAGAAGATTGTCTCGGTGAGTGGGGGAGGAGAGGGCACCCCCGACTCCGGGAACCTCCAGCCCCCGCCCGCACAGCGAGCACTCAGCGATTCCGGGTGCCTGTCACGCTGGGCGGACCCTAATTGGCCCCGCCCACATAAAATGGCGGCGCGGACCCGATTGGGGGCGCCGATTGGTTCCACACCCGACCACGCCCAAACCAACCCCCACCCCCACAGCCCGACTGGGGGCAAATTCGACCCTCGGTCTTCGGTGAGTGGATGGAGGGCTCTGCTGAGAAATCGGCAGGAACTGAGTGTCGCACACTGACATTTAGCACACAGAGGGAGGCCATTCAGCCCATCAAACCTACACCTGACTTCACTAATCCCATTTCCCAGCGCCTGGCCCACAGCACCAGAGGCTGTGTCAACACCAGTGAATATCTGAACCGAAGCTGATATCTGAATCTAATCTGATGCTGACTGATGTACCGACCTCCCCCAGGCTTCACCACGCAGCACTCACTGTCTGGGTTCTCAATCTCCCAGGTGGCCTTTGAACAGCTGTCGAAAAGGGTTGTCACATTTTCCGTCGTTGGATCTTTATGGCCCTGTGTACGTCAATGTGTCAGTGGGGATGTGTGTGTCAGTGGGAATGTGTGTGTCAGTGGGGATGTGTGTGTCAGTTAGAATGTGTGTGTCAGTGGGGATGTGTGTGTCAGTTAGAATGTGTGTGTCAGTGGGGATGTGTGTGTCAGTTAGAATGTGTGTGTCAGTGGGGATGTGTGTGTCAGTGGGGATGTGTGTGTCAGTGGGGATGTGTGTGTCAGTGGGAATGTGTGTGTCAGTGGGGATGTGTGTGTCACTGGGAATGTGTGTGTCAGTGGGAATGTGTGTGTCAGTGGGGA
>JANJGN010000696.1:27500-30000 GCA_026770705.1 Isurus oxyrinchus | reverse complement strand
AGGGCAGGGGGACAGGCCGGAGGGTAGGGCAGCGGGACAGGCCGGAGGGTAGGGCAGTGGGACAGGCCAGGCCGGAGGGTAGGGCAGCGGGACAGGCTGGAGGGTAGGACAATGGGACAGGCCGGAGGGTAGGGCAGTGGGACAGGCCGGAGGGTAGGGCAGCGGGACAGGCCGGAGGGTAGGGCAGCGGGACAGTCTGGAGGGTAGGGCAGTGGGACAGGCCAGGTCGGAGGGTAGGGCAGTGGGACAGGCCGGAGGGTAGGGCAGTGGGACAGGTCGGAGGGTAGGGCAGTGGGACAGGCCAGGCCGGAGGGTAGGGCAGGGGGACAGGCCGGAGGGTAGGGCAGTGGGACAGGCCAGGCCGGAGGGTAGGGCAGTGGGACAGGCCGGAGGGTAGGGCAGTGGGACAGGCTGGAGGGTAGGGCAGTGGGACAGGCCAGGCCGGAGGGTAGGGCAGTGGGACAGGCCGGAGGGTAGGGCAGTGGGACAGGCCAAGCCGGAGGGTAGGGCAGCGGGACAGGCCGGAGGGTCGGGCAGCGGGACAGGCCGGAGGCTAGGGCAGCGGGACAGGCTGGCGGGTAGGACAATGGGACAGGCCGGAGGGTAGGGCAGTGGGACAGGCCAGGCCGGAGGGTAGGGCAGCGGGACAGGTCGGAGGGTAGGGCAGCGGGACAGGCTGGAGGGTAGGGCAGTGGGACAGGCCAGGCCGGAGGGTAGTGCAGGGGGATAGACCAGGCCGGAGGGTAGGGCAGTGGGACAGGCCGGAGGGTAGGGCAGTGGGACAGGCTGGAGGGTAGGGCAGTGGGACAGGCCAGGCCGGAGGGTAGGGCAGGGGGACAGGCCAGGCCGGAGGGTAGGGCAGTGGGACAGGCCGGAGAGTAGGGCAGTGGGACAGGCCAGGCCGGAGGGTAGGGCAGCGGGACAGGCCGGAGGGTAGTACAGTGGGTCATGCCGGAGGGTAGGGCAGCGGGACAGGCTGGAGGGTAGGACAATGGGACAGGCCGGAGGGTAGGGCAGTGGGACAGGCCAGGCCGGAGGGTAGGGCAGCGGGACAGGTCGGAGGGTAGGGCAGCGGGACAGGTCGGAGGGTAGGGCAGCGGGACAGGCTGGAGGGTAGTGCAGGGGGACAGACCAGGCCGGAGGGTAGGGCAGTGGGACAGGCCGGAGGGTAGGGCAGTGGGACAGGCTGGAGGGTAGGGCAGTGGGACAGGCCAGGCCGGAGGGTAGGGCAGGGGGACAGGCCGGAGGGTAGGGCAGTGGGACAGGCTGGAGGGTAGGGCAGGGGGACAGGCCAGGCCGGAGGGTAGGGCAGTGGGACAGGCCGGAGAGTAGGGCAGTGGGACAGGCCAGGCCGGAGGGTAGGGCAGCGGGACAGGCCGGAGGGTAGTACAGTGGGTCATGCCAGGTCCGAGGGTTACTCCGCGGGTCAGTGCACCCCTCCTCTCTGAGATGAGTGCCTTGCTGCCCTCCTGGAGGAGGTGGCAGAGCGGTTAGAGGCCCTGATTCAGAGGGACACGAGTCTGAGGCCTCCCCACCTGACCCTCCGTCCCTGGGTGCGAGTGGCTGAGTGTGTCCGCTCCCAGGATGTGGTGCGGTGCGCAGGCCTCCAGGGATTGAGTGAGTTCCTGCGCTCGGGACGGGTGAGTACTCTGTTGGCTCAGGTCGCTTAACGCAGCCGTAAACCTTTCCCCCAACCCTACCCCTCCCACCCCCAACAAGTCTGAGGACAGTAACGCCTCTGAGAGCCTCCCGGCCTGTTTCCCTCGCTGGGTGGGCAAGCAGGTATTGCCCATGCCCACTTCACCCTGAGCTGGGATGGGCACTGCACCCCCAGCATGTGTGACACTGATGCCCAGAGTTTAGAATCAGGAGCAAACTCAAGGATCTGCCCCTTGGCGCAGGGCTGGAGCTGGGGAGCATGTCAAAGTCGGGGTGCTAACTTTCTGGGAGGGCAGCTTCCAGGTGGTGGGGCACCAATCCCCCTGCTGGCCTTGGCATTGGGGGCACCAATCCACCTTGTGGCCTTGGCATTGGGGGCACCAATCCATGTGCTGTCCTTGGCACTGGGGGCACCAATCCACCTTGTGGCCTTGGCATTGGGGGCACCAATCCATGTGCTGTCCTTGGCACTGGGGGCACCAATCCACCTTGTGTCCTTGGCATTTGGGGCACCAATCCACCTGCTGGCCTTGGCATTGGGGGCACCAATCCACCTGCAGACCTTGGCATTGCTGCACCAATCCACCTGCTGGCCTTGGCATTGGGGGCACCAATCCACCTGCTGGCCATGTCATTGGGGGCACCAATCCACCTGCAGACCTTGGCATTGCTGCACCAATCCACCTGCTGGCCATGGCATTGGGGGCACCAATCCACCTGCTGGCCTTGGCATTGGGGGCACCAATCCACCTGCTGGCCTTGGCATTGGGGGCACCAATCCACCTGCTGGCCTTGGCATTGGGGGCACCAATCCACCTTGTGGCCTTGGCACTGGGGGCAC
>JANJGN010000696.1:17500-22500 GCA_026770705.1 Isurus oxyrinchus | reverse complement strand
AGGTCAGTGATATTACAGGGTCTGACAGAGGTTAGTGATTTTACAGGAGCAGACAGAGGTTAGTGATTTTACAGGAGCAGACAGAGGTTAGTGATTTTACAGGATCTGACAGAGGTTAGTGATTTTACAGGATCAGACAGAGGTTAGTGATTTTACAGGATCTGACAGAGGTCAGTGATTTTACAGGATCAGACAGAGGTTAGTGATTTTACAGCATCTGACAGAGGTCAGTGATTTTACAGGATATGACAGACATTAATGATTTTACAGGATCTGACAAAGGTCAGTGATTTTACAGGTTCTGATGGAGGTCAGTGATTTTACAGGATCTGACAGAGGTTATGGATTTTACAGGACCTGACAGAGATCTGTGATTTTACAGGATCTGCCGGAGGTTAGTGATTTTACAGGAACCTGACGGAGGTTAATGATTTTACAGGATCTGACAGAGGTTAGTGATTTTACAGGATCTGACAGAGGTCAGTGATTTTACAGGATCTGTCGGAATTTGGTGATTTTACAGGATCAGACTGAGGTCAGTGATTTTTCAGGATCTGACGGAGGTTAGTCGTTCTACAAGATCTGACGGAGGTCAGTGTTTTTACAGGTTCTGACGGAGGTTAGTGATTTTACGAGATTTGACAGAGGTCAGGGATTTTACAGGATCTGATGGAGGTCAGTGATTTTACAGGACATAACAGAGGTCAGTGATTTTACAGGATCTGATAGGGGTTATGGATTTTACAGGACCTGACAGAGATCTGTGATTTAATAGGATCTGCCAGACGTTATTGATTTAACAGGATCTGCCAGAGGTTAGTGATTTTACAGGAACCCGATGGAGGTTAATGATTTTACAGGATCTGACAGAGGTTAGTGATTTTACAGGATCTGACAGAGGTCAGTGATTTTACAGGATCTGTCGGAATTTGGTGATTTTACAGGATCTGTCGGAGGTTGGTGATTTTACAGGATCAGACTGTGGTCAGTGATTTTTCAGGATCTGACGGAGGTTAGTCGTTCTACAAGATCTGACAGAGCTCAGTGATTTTACAGGATCTGTCGGAGTTTGGTGATTTTACATGATTTGACAGAAGTCATTAATTTTGCTGGACCTGACAAAGATTAGCGATTTTTTAGGATCTGACAGAAATTTGTGATTTCACTGGATCTGATGTAGGTCAGTGATTTTACCGGATCTGACAGAAGTTAGTGATTTCGCTGGACTAGACAGAGGTTAGTGATTTTGCAGGATATGCCAGAGGTTATTGATTTAACATGACTTGACAAAGGTTACTGATTTTACAGGATATGTTGGAGGGCAGTGACTACAGGATCAGACAGAGGTCAGTGATTTTACAGGGTCTAACAGAGGTTAGTGATATTACAGGATCTGACAGAGGTTAGTGATTTTACAGGATCAGACAGAGGTTAGTGATTTTACAGGATCTGACAGAGTTCAGTGATTTTACAGGATATGACAGACATTAATGATTTTACAGGATCTGACAAAGGTCAGTGATTTTACAGATGGTGATGGATGTCAGTGATTTTTCAGGATCAGACGGGGAGTCAGTGATTTTACAGGATCGGACAGAGGTCAGTGATTTTACAGGATCAGACAGAGGTCAGTGATTTTACAGTATCAAATGGAGTTTAGTAATGTTACAGGGTCAGGCGGAGGTCAGTGATTTTCGAGGATCTAACAGAGTTCTCAGATTTTACAGGATTTTATGGAGGTTAGTGATTTTACAGGATCAGACAGAGGTCAGTGATTTTACAGGTTCTGACAGATGTCAGTGATTTTACAGGATCTGACAGAGGTCAATGATTTTACAGGATCTGACAGAGATCAGTGATTTTACAGGATCAGACAGAGGTTAGTGCATTTGCAGGATCTGACGGAAATCTGTGATTTTACAAGATCTGACAGAGGTACGTGATTTTTCAGTGTCTGACAGAGATTAGTGATTTTACAGGACCTGACAGAAATTTTTGTTTTTAACGGATCAGACAGACTGATTTTACACGATCTGACTGAAGTCAGTGATTTCACAGGATGTGACAGAGGTCAGTGATTTTTCAGGATCTGACATAGGTTAGCGATATTACAGAATCTGAAGGACGTCAGTGATTTTACAGGATCTGGAGGAGGTTAGTGATTTTACAGGATCTGGAGGAGGTTAGTGATTTTACAGGATCTGACAGAGGTCAGTGATTTTACATGATCTGACCGTGGTTAGTAAATGTACAGGCTCTGACATAAGTTGGATAGAAGTTAGTGATTTTACAGGATTTGACAGAGGTTAGTGATTTTACAGGAACGGAAGGAGGTCCGTGATTTTGCAGGATCAGACAGAGATTAGTGATATTATAGGATCTGACAGTGGTTATTGATTTTACAGGATCTGAGTGTGGTCCGTGATTTTACAGGATCTGACGGAGATCAGTGATTTAACAGAAGCTGACAAAGGTCAGTGATTTTACAGGATCTGACAAAGTTTAGTGATTTGACAGGATCTGACAGATGTTAGTGATTTTACAGGATCTGCCGGAGGTTAGTGATTTTACAGGAACCCGACGGAGGTTAATGATTTTACAGGATCTGACAGAGGTTAGTGATTTTACAGGATCTGACAGAGGTCAGTGATTTTACAGGATCTGTCGGAATTTGGTGATTTTACAGGATCAGACTGAGGTCAGTGATTTTTCAGGATCTGACGGAGGTTAGTCGTTCTACAAACTCTGACAGAGGTCAGTGATTTTACAGGATCTGATGTAGGTCAATGATTTTACAGGTTCTGACGGAGGTTAGTGATTTTACGAGATCTGACAGAGGTCAGGGATTTTACAGGATCTGATGGAGGTCAGTGATTTTACAGGACATAACAGAGGTCAGTGATTTTACAGGATCTGACAGAGGTTAGTGAATTTATATGATCAGATGGAGGTCAGTGATTTTACAGGATCTGATGGAGGTCAGTGATTTTACAGGATCTGACAGGGGGTATGGATTTTACAGGACCTGACAGAGATCTGTGATTTAATAGGATCTGCCAGACGTTATTGATTTAACAGGATCTGCCAGAGGTTAGTGATTTTACAGGAACCCGATGGAGGTTAATGATTTTACAGGATCTGACAGAGGTTAGTGATTTTACAGGATCTGACAGAGGTCAGTGATTTTACAGGATCTGTCGGAATTTGGTGATTTTACAGGATCTGTCGGAGGTTGGTGATTTTACAGGATCAGACTGTGGTCAGTGATTTTTCAGGACCTGACGGAGGTTAGTCGTTCTACAAGATCTGACGGAGCTCAGTGATTTTACAGGATCTGTCGGAGTTTGGTGATTTTACATGATTTGACAGAAGTCATTAATTTTGCTGGACCTGACAAAGATTAGCGATTTTTTAGGATCTGACAGAAATTTGTGATTTCACTGGATCTGATGTAGGTCAGTGATTTTACCGGATCTGACAGAAGTTAGTGATTTCGCTGGACTAGACGGAGGTTAGTGATTTTGCAGGATATGCCAGAGGTTATTGATTTAACATGACTTGACAAAGGTTACTGATTTTACAGGATATGTTGGAGGGCAGTGACTACAGGATCAGACGGAGGTCAGTGATTTTACAGGGTCTAACAGAGGTTAGTGATATTACAGGATCTGACAGAGGTTAGTGATTTTACAGGATCAGACAGAGGTTAGTGATTTTACAGGATCTGCCAGAGTTCAGTGATTTTACAGGATATGACAGACATTAATGATTTTACAGGATCTGACAAAGGTCAGTGATTTTACAGATGGTGATGGATGTCAGTGATTTTTCAGGATCAGACGGGGAGTCAGTGATTTTACAGGATCGGACAGAGGTCAGTGATTTTACAGGATCAGACAGAGGTCAGTGATTTTCGAGGATCTAACAGAGTTCTCAGATTTTACAGGGTTTTATGGAGGTTAGTGATTTTACAGGATCAGACAGAGGTCAGTGATTTTACAGGATCTGACAGAGATCAGTGATTTTACAGGATCTGACAGAGGTTAGTGCATTTGCAGGATCTGACGGAAATCTGCGATTTTACAAGATCTGACAGAGGTACGTGATTTTTCAGTGTCTGACAGAGATTAGTGATTTTACAGGACCTGACAGAAATTTTTGTTTTTAACGGATCAGACAGACTGATTTTACACGATCTGACTGAAGTCAGTGATTTCACAGGATGTGACAGAGGTCAGTGATTTTTCAGGATCTGACATAGGTTAGCGATATTACAGAATCTGAAGGAGGTCAGTGATTTTACAGGATCGGAGGAGGTTAGTGATTTTACAGGATCTGGAGGAGGTTAGTGATTTTACAGGATCTGACAGAGGTCAGTGATTTTACATGATCTGACCGTGGTTAGTAAATATACAGGCTCTGACATAAGTTGGATAGAAGTTAGTGATTTTACAGGATTTGACAGAGGTTAGTGATTTTACAGGAACGGAAGGAGGTCCGTGATTTTGCAGGATCAGACAGAGATTAGTGATATTATAGGATCTGACAGTGGTTATTGATTTTACAGGATCTGAGTGTGGTCCATGATTTTACAGGATCTGACGGAGATCAGTGATTTAACAGAAGCTGACAAAGTTTAGTGATTTTACAGGATCTGACAGAGGTTAGTGATTTTACAGGAATGGAAGGAGGTCCGTGATTTTGCAGGATCAGACAGAGATTAGTGATATTATACGATCTGACAGTGGTTATTGATTTTACAGGATCTGAGAGTTGTCCGTGATTTTACAGGATCTGACGGAGGTCAGTGATTTAACAGAAGCTGACAAAGGTCAGTGATTTTACAGGATCTGACAAAGGTCAGTGATTTTACAGGATCTGATGATGGTCAGTGATTTTACAGGATCTGACAAAGGTTAGTTATTTTGCAGGATCTGACAGAGTTTAGTGATTTTACAGGATCCGACGGAGGTCAGTTATTTTACAGGATCAGACTGAGG
>JANJGN010000696.1:0-2500 GCA_026770705.1 Isurus oxyrinchus | reverse complement strand
TGTAATTGTTCAGTTAAAGGCCGGATTGTTGGCAATGACTGTGGGGATGTGTGAAAATATCCACTTTCTGTGGTTGTATCGAAAAGGCAAATCTTATTTTAGAGGTTGGCATGTTTTTATATTCAGGGTATCTGACTGGACAACAAGTTAACATGCTAGTACAGCAAATCACAAGACAAGTGTTATGTTGGCTTTGATTACAATGTGCAAGAGTGTGTAAGACTTCGGAAGCCTTGCTGCAAGTCTACTGATCTTCTTTGAGTGCACAGTGAAACTCCATGCACAGGTTTAATCTCCATACCCAGGGGAAGGTCTGTTAGCCTGAGGGAGTGGGTGGGGTCACAAAGGTTCACTGGGTTGATTCCAGGAATGGTGGCGGTGCAGGGAGGAGAGGCAGTTCTCCTGTCAGGCTAGGCCGACATTGCCTCAAATGTAGAAGAATATGGAGTGATCTCATTGAAACATATAAATACTCAAGGGGTTCGAAAGGGTTGATGCTGAGAGGCTCTTCCCTCCGAACTCCCACTTAACCCCAACGTGCCCCCAGCTGGAGAGTCTGAAACACGGGGGAGGAGGAAGAGCTGGGGGGCAAAAACTCTCAGGATGAGGGGTCGGCTATTCTGACCCGAAATGAGGAGAAATTTCTTCCCTCCAAGGGTTGTGGATCCCCGACCCCAGAGGGCGAGCCCATGAGCACTTTCAAGGTGGAGATGGACACCAAAGGGAGGCAGGAAAGCGGAGGTGAGGTCGGAGGGCGGGCCTGGCTCAAACAGGTGGAGCAGGCCCCGAGACGCCGGATCGGCGAAAGCCAGGAGGAGCTTGGTCAAACTCTCCCGGGAAAGCGGGAACTTCCCCATCGTACTTCAGCAGGCGTGAGTACCCCCTTCATCCCCAACCGTTGCTCCGGCAAAACCCGCTCGTTGCTCCGAGCCGCTTCGGCTGAGAGCCCACAAGCCGAAAGCCCACTTTTAATAATTTACACGAAAACCTGAGCTGACGTTTGCGATGAGAAACGAGGCGGCCGGTTCCCTTTGATGTGGGACGTTGTTGTGAGGCAGACTGGCGTGATGTAGAGGTTTCGCTGGCTGTACTGACGCAGGAGGGTAGAACATAGCAGTTAGGAGCTGAGCTGTTGGGGACTTTTTACACTACGTTCTAGGAACAATCAAAGTTCACTCATTCATTTACATATATCTATAAAAGCACGCAGTGTGCCAATTCGCAAACCCGTCCAGTCATCTCAACCGACGTAGAGCTGCAATTTTGTCTCTCCGCCCTGCCTGTCGAGAATTATCCAGACCCCGGCAGACAGACCCAGTGAAAGGTAAGTGTGTTCCAAGCAAATAAGTTCTCGAGCGATCGCTGAATTCCTTTGTTGGTGACTGCCTCTCACCTTTTTACGCTGTTTTTAAAAAGAACTAATTCTATGCTGATAGAACTGGGTATTTTATAAATATATTGATGTACATATTTGAAAAGTACATTTAAAAGTGTCTGCATGGTTTAACGGTAGATTGTTTTGAATTTGTCCGTACGCGGGATTGATTATTTGGTGGGTAATACCGGTGAGGCCTGGATCTATAACTTGTCTCTAATTGCCCATTGAGGGGCAGCTAAGAGCCGGCCTCTGGCCGGGTGGGTCTGGAGTCGCATGTAGGCCGGACCGGGTAAGGACGCAGATTTCCCACCCTAAAGGGGAGTTAGTGAACGATTGGATCAGCCGAGAAAGAGACCATTCGGCCCATCCTGCTTGTGCCGGCTCTTTGCAAGGTCTATCCCATTAAACCCACTCTCTCCATCCTTCCCCCCGAACAACCCCTCTCCCCCCTACCCTCCCTGCCCCCACACCCCCCCCCCCCAACACCCTGTGAATCGAGTATATCTCCGATTCCCCCCTTTTGAACGTTCCTATTGAATCTGCTTCCGCCGCCCTTTCAGGCAGCGCCTTCCAGATCACCACAACTCGCTGTGTCAGACACGTTCTCCTCATCTCCCCCCCCCCACCCCCTCTGGATCTTTTTCTCTTCAATCTGTGTCCCCCCGCACCCCTCCACTCTGGTTACCGACCCTCCTGCCACTGGAAAACAGTTTCTCCTCATTCACTCGATCCAAACCCCCTCGTGATTCTGAACGCCTCGATTCAATCTCCCCCCTTAACCTTCTCCGCTCTAAGGAGAACAATCCCGGCTCCTCCCGGTCTCTCCACGTTAACCTGAAGTCCCCTCATCCCCGGGAACCATCCTGGTAAATCTCCCTCCCTCCGCACCCTCTCCGAGTCCAGGGAACCAAATATTCATCATCTCACAGCCACGGCCCCGAGAGAAGGAAATGCTCCCCGATTCCGCACTCATCCCCCCCCACTACTACCCCCATAAAACCCCCCCCCACTACTACCCCCATAAAACACCCCCCCCCCACTACTACCCCCCCACAACAACCCCCCCACTACTACCCCCATAAAACACCCCCCCCCACTACTACCCCCCCACAACAACCCCCC